>ML811816.1:12839-37629 GCA_009831015.1 Picea engelmannii
ATGAATATAGAATATGTTGGTTTTCCTGGTTTGGGTTTCCAGGGGAAAAATCTCTGTGTAATGTTTGTATTTTCCATTGTATCTTTTCTGTTCTTTTCTGAATATCTGTTTGCAGTAGATATTGTACAAGGTTATAATTTACAATGTGGAGAGTCCTATATATTGTACTCATTATCAAGGATTAATACATTGTGATTAGAGTTGGTTTCTTAGTCTCTTATGTGTGAATATTGATTCTATTTTTCTCTCTCCTCTCTCTCTCTCTTGCAATTAGCTAGTGTAGTTTTTCCTTCTCACTATTAGGTCTTGGATTGTGGTTTAATCCTACATGGTATCAGAGACATTATTGTGAGGGAATATTCACTTTAATTGCAAGTTATAGATCATATTGGACAACTCATAGACAAATATGGATTATCCATCTTCTTCAATGATCTTGACACCCTTCAACTACTTTGAGTGGAATCCCAAGATAGATATTCTAATTCGAAGCGAGGGTTTGTATATGATCACCATGAGGATTGAGGTCGATCCTACTTTATCCATAGATAAATAAAAATAATTCAAAAAAATGAATGAATCCTACGAGATGTTGTTCTTGAGCATCTCTCCAAGTCTCTCTTTCATGTCAATACTTGCAATCCTCTTAACGATGTTTGGACAAAGTTGAAGGATTTTCTGGGAAAGAAAGACAATCTAAGAGGTCATCAACTGTAGAATGATCTACATGCATTGAATCCAAGATATTTTGAGACTCTATAGGACTACTTCTATAATTTTAAAACTTTTCTTTCTCATGTTAAGTCTTGTGGAATTGATAAGAAAGATGAACAATTAATATTTTCAATTCTAACAAAACTAGGACCATAGTATTTTGTCTACACTTCTTCTTTTCATACTACCAGGTTAGCTATGGGGTCTACATGGAAGATTCCATCCCTACATGATTTCATGGAGTCACTTATCCATGAGAAAACAAATCTCATCCAAATAGGGGTACTTAATAATTCCAAGCCCCGTGCGCTTACAACTCAAGGAAGTTCAAAGAAGAATAAGTAGAAGAACAAGGGTAATAAGGACCAAGAGAACAAGAAGGAAGTTAAACAAAATTCCATAGATAAGAGTTTAGGGTCCAAGCCATCAAAAGGGAGTAAGGAGAAGACAAAGTGTTCCTATTGTAATAGGGGGTTCCATCCTGAGAGTTCTTTCATGAAAAAGACCATAGGTTGCATGACACAAACACTTGAGAAACATCACCTCAAGGATTGTATTCCAGATAATGCAAGGAAAAATCCATCATCAGAAAGAGTTAATGACCATGAATTACTTTTTATTTAATCTTCTCCTAATGCTTAGGTGCTTGATTCAGGGGCTATCCATCACATGGCCTCATCGGATAGACTTTTCTCATACTTGGAGACTTGTTTCGGACCACTGATCTTCATGGGAGATGATTCTCTTGCAGAGGTGTGAAATAGGGGTAGAGTTTATCTAGACCATGGATGATTTTAGGATGTACTTCATGTTATGAATATTTCAATGAATCTTCTCTCCATTTATCAAATCACTCATTTAGGTTCATGGAAGAAGGTGGAGTTCACTCCAGACTCAATTATTATTTTTTATGTTAGAAAAATAGGATTGCGAAGCAATAAAATAAAAAAAAATGCAGAAATAAAACACAAAAGATACATGATACAATAGAGAAATAGAAATACATGGTTCACCCAGTGTGGGATATGTCCACCAGAGAAATTTTGTTGGCCCTCAACCAAGTTTTGAGGAAATCTTGCTCAGGTTTGACCACTTTTTGGAATTCGACTTAGTGATCGAGGAAGGAGTAACCAGGTGGAGCTGAGATCGTGGATCTCACTTGTTTTGTGGGATTTGTGGACCCAACATGGGGTTCCTAGGGTTTTGTAATGGGTTATGGGATGTCATCCCATGGATTTACCCATGATTAGGCCTTTTTGTAAATGTAAAAGTATAAATAAGTAAGAGTGTAATGTAGAAAGGAATCTATAGCTTGTAAGGCTAAGTGCAAGTAGTTTTGGATTGCTTAGTGCAATAGACTATGTATGTAAGGCTCTATGCTTGATAGAGGAGTTGGATCTATGCCTTGACCTGATTTTGGGAAGGTGGATCTGGTGCTTAGTGCGTCGGTCACCTGTCTGGTGTGAAGCTTGGCTTTGTGGCTTAGTGCATAGGAGTAGATGAATGTAAGAGATTGAAGCCTAATAAAGAAGAAGAAGTAGTTGGTGGATGTAGCCCCACACTAGGGTGAACCACCTATATCATGGGTTGATAGTTTTCTTTGTGCTATTATGTTTATGTTGTGGGTCTGTTTTGTGCATTGATTGTTATGTATGATGGATAGATCTATTAATGCTTATTGCTTTATTTATGTTGAATGTGCTAGATCTAACTTATGATTCTAAGTGTGATGTGTATTTTTTCATTGTTACTGCACCGATATATTCTTAGGGTTTGTTTTTTTATGTGAATAAAGTTGATAAACTAATGCATGTAGTTCTCAAGTACTCTACAGAGTAACTGTAATCCCAGATTTGTGTCCCGAATTGGTTACAGACACCTGAGTATAGTAACCCCCCTACCTCTACCTCGAGAGTGACTTCGCCTGCTTCACAGGTGTTTTCGAAAGGGCAAGTAGTTAGGGTTTTTTTGGTGCGTTGTTAAAGCGTTGAACCCTAGGTTTCCCCCTGTGCAAACAAATTGTTCCGTTGTCGGGACCTGAAACTGTGATTGTTGCGAACTGAAGTAAAGGAAAGAGAAGCTCTATGTGTAGACCTGTTGTTGTAGTGTGAAATACTTTACTTGACTTGCGAAGCTCTGTGCTAAGAAAGAAACTCGATTTGAAGAAAAGAGGTAATATCTTGAAAGAGGTAAATCTTTGTGCTTTGATAGAGTAAGATAAGTGGAAATTGTTGTTTCGAAAGCATGAATTTAAGTATGTTTAATAGATTCTGTCCTAGTCTGAAAGATAGGGCGCAGTTGGAAGAAAGAGTTGATCTGAATAATTTTTATAGAAATAGAGAAAGATATGTTATTCCTATGCATAGAAATAATTTTCGAACTAATAAGTGGATGCAGGAACCTAGAAAGAATTTTTGCAGATTGCAGGTCCAACAATGTGATCCTAGCGCGTAGTATAGGAGAGGTTGGGGAACGCTTAAAAGAAAGAGATGATTGGCACTATGTTATAACTATAGAAGATTGGGACATCTTGCTAAGGAATGCCCTAGTATAAGTCCTATTTGTCTTTGTTGTAAAATTGTTGGTCATGAGGTTGAGGATTGTCCAAGGATGATTGCTAAAGTTGAAAAAATGAACATGAGAAAAGAGAAATATGAAGGAATTCAAGAGAATAAGAGCATGTTAGAGAATCATCAAGAGAATGAGTCAGAGAAATCTCAGACTATGTTATCACAGTTGAAAGAAATGATGAATGATTACAAAGATGTCAGTTTACAAGAGATATTGAAAGAAAAACAATGCATAAGTGAAAGAATAAGAGACTTCGACATAGACTGTATCTTGGATGAAGAGACACAAGTGAATATTATGACAGAAGGCACTTGAAATTTTTTGGGGAAGACTACTATGGTACCTTCATTGGGAGGGATAGTCTTGTTCAAAGGAAAGATGATAACCCTATGTGGAAGAGTTACTAATGTACCTGTTATTATTCATGGAACATCAACTGAAGAGGAATTTGAAGTCATTAAGTTTGTTGAGAACAATGCCCCTTTCCCCCTTTTTCTAGGTAAGACTTGGATCAAGAAATATCAAATAAGAAGGAAAGCAGAGGAGGCAGCCAAAGAAAAGAAAAAGTAAGAACTAAGGGATTTCATAGTTAGAAAAATAGATCGACTGGTAGAAGAACAAGAAGTTGAGTCGAAGCAATAGAAGGAAAGATAATTAGCTGTCGAGGCTGAAATAATGTAAGAAGTTTTGAAGGACCTATCCATTCAAGAAGAAAGTATATCCACCCAGGAAGTGGTAAGGGAAGGGAAATTAACTTTGAACCCTTTGAGAGAACATCAACACTGCGAAGTCACTACGCTAGAAGAAGATAGGAATAAGAATGGAAAGAGGAATCCATAAACAATTAGAGAGACTTGGATCACAGTAAAGAAGGCAAGGAAGCTCAGTAAGAAGAAAGCCAATTTAGAAAAGCTACAGGAAGTTACAGAGAACAAATGGAAGACTTCACAGGAGGTGGCTTTGTAGGATTTGAACCTTACCAGAACAATAGAACCGCACAGAATGGGACTTCGCCCTGGAGAAGCTATATGACCGTTGGAGGCGCCCCGACCATTAGAAGGACGCTCTAGAACAGCTAGGAAAGACATTTACGGGTGGATATACCATCGTTGGACATTGAGACCACACCATAATGGACAGATTCACATTGATGGAAACAATCTTGCCCATTGGAAGAATCTGTTACGATGCTCACTTATTTAACCCGTTCGACGTTGTGCCGAGACCACTTTTTTCCTCCCGTGATTAGCTGATAAATGATTATGTGTCGAACTGTGATTTTAGAACCTAGACCTCTCCATCTATTTTTTAATCCATATGTTCATTCGCCTACCCTGACTTGTCCATTTAAAAGAGAGAATGTCGAGCGAACAAACTGAGTTAGAGAAGTCTGTCGAAGAGGTTCTTAAGAAGTTTATGGCTGATAGAGCTATGTCTAAAGGTGTTTAGGCATCGTTGACTAGGGGACTCCAGGCTTCCTCTTCAACTAGACGACGTTCGAGCCGTACTAATCCCGTGACTGAGAAGGGAAGTAAGAATCACGACGATTTGGATAATGCGAAGAAGATCCCATAGATATTACCTGATTATATCCTGCCTTTGGTTGGCATGGTTAACCACGACAACATCCCACGAGACTTCGAGTACACATTGATCACTGTGTACATTCCAAAGGGAATACACGTAGTGGGAATTCAATTGGGACAGATCCAACTACTGAAGAACATTAATGATTTCAACCTTGGAGACAGAAAGAACTACGCCATGCACGCGCCCCATAGATATTTGATGAAGACCACTAGGAAGAAGCCTTGCATCATCACCCAGTCGTGGATAAAGGAGTTGGCGCAATCCACGATGCTTAACATGATGAAGATTCCTCATTTTGGCTGACATCAAGAGGTTAACCTTTGCGTTAAACTCCTCTTGTCATGATATCATGGTGGATACCTGTGGCACGACAGGCGGATTACTGTGGATCCGATGTTGATCCACTTAATTATAGGATTGAGCATGTAGGGACTCAACCCTTAGCAGTTCTACCCAGGGAAGACCTCAGATCACTCCATGGCACATTGCATCAAGGAGGCATATGACAAAGTTTAGAAGGGAAATTGAGGCTACAAGGTAGCCTCTATCCAAGATGGCGCAGTGTGCCTCGATTGCCAACTCATAGCTGGAAAGCTTGTAAGAAAGAATCACCCTACGCAAGTCACCAGGTTCGTGGTGGACCTTGCAGGAAAATGCTTGGAGGGGATGCAAATGAATTGGGTGAGTTACCTCGTCAACAAGCTTGATAAATACTTTCGTGAAGCACAGGATCAGGGATGCGAGTTCCACTTCAGCTAGCTAGTGTTGATTTCATTTTTCGCTTGGAAAATGCCTGAGGGAGAAACTTTTCCTAAAATTGAACCATCGGAGCCATTGGAAGCCAAATTTTCTACATTATGGTACACAAATGACATGTCGAAGAAATGGCAGTTAAACGCAGTGTTTCGTGCCTACTATCAACAACTGAAGGTTGCCATAGAGTCATTTTCGTGCATGACACTACGCACCTTGCACCAGTACAGATCGATAGCCAAGTTTCACACAGATCCACATTTTATTTATATCATTATGCACAGGGATGAGAGCAAGGAAGAGTTACAGTCTTACTAAAAGCTGACAGACGAAGACATGGAACAGATCACCAAGGAATGGCTGGAGGAGTTCCTTTTATGGGTTGCACATGCAGAACTCTCTGATGTTGATATCATAGGAAGCCCCTTGGTCACTTGGGTCGAGCGTGTCAGATAGACGAGTGCGAAGAATAAAAATAAAAAGGAGGAAGTCCAGGATATACAAACTGATGAGGAAGACAACGCTTATGAAGAAAATGGATCTGGCTCTCTCACAGGAGGAGGATATGAAGTAAATGAAGAAGGAGGAGGGGATGAAGGAGAAAATAAAGGAGAAGGCAAAGCTACACTTCTGAAGGATCCCCCTACCGAGACAGAAACACCAAAGAAGAGGAAGGTTTCTCTGCAGAAATCCTTGGCAGGAAAGAAGATTCGCGCCAATAAACCCCAACTAGAGGCTACGCTGATAGAGGATGATATTGGTCTAGTTCGCAGAGCGATGGAGGACACGTCCGGAGATCTCTTGCAAAGATATGGAGCAAAGCAAGAAGAGTTGTATGTAAGGGTTGAGAAGGAGCTGAAAAAGATACAAAAAGTTATTCAAGTTATCCGTGCAATATCTACTGCGACTTCCTCATCAGAGATTGCAGAATTGGGGGATGAGCTTGCCTAATTGAGAAGATTAGCACATGCAATAGAGGCTCGACTTCAGAAAGTTCAAGAAGAAAAGGAGAAGGCTATAGGAGTCTTGAAGCAATAGAAATAGAAAGTCTTAGAGCAACTACGAGTTGTGCGGTACTATGTAACCACGTATGAAAATGAGAAAGATGAGTTTCAGGCGATGCTCGAGGAGGACAAAGCGAATATATAGAGGGAAAAGGACTAGTTGCTCGCAGAGAATACTCTGGTCAAAGAAGCGGTGAGAAAATAAATTTTCTCTGTGCCAGGCTTGGCACAAGAAGAACATGAGTCAGTTGGGGTTCAAGTGGTGAAGCTTGCTAAGGCCATCCAACAGCTTCAAGTGAGGATAACAAAGTTGGAGATTCAAGAAGTATAGAGCACTTCGCAAGAAGTGTGTGATAAGAGAGAGGAAGCTGCTAGGAATACAGTTAGAAGGATCAGAGCCCTCACCTCATAATGCAAGAAACTAAGATACAAAAGTGCACAGACTTATGAATGCCTCACAGAAGATCCAGAGCTAAGAAAACTGGAAGCGAAGCTATAGGAGGTGAAACATCATGCACTGTCAATATAGTTGCAGATGAAGTTACTTACTGTAGTCGAGAGAATGAAGAGATCTCAAGAAAAATGCGCAGTCCAGCAGTAGATTACTGCCATCCAGGTTAGAGTAATGGAAGTCACACAGAGGCTACAACCGATGCAGGATGAAGCATGCATGGTGTTTGAAGAGATCGAAGGGTAAGGATTGCAACTGGAACAAGTGGTTGTAATAGTGGAACAATGCCTGGAAGGGCTTGTTACAAAGCAGATGATCCAAGAGCTCGCTGGGCAGGAGACTCAGGCAAAACAACAAGTCAAGGAAGCTCGACCTAAGCTCGAGGCCTTTGAAGCAGCGCAGCCCAGATCTGAGTGACTCAGGACGAGTCATAGGTGAGTGTTGTGGGCCTGTTGGCCCTCGACCAAGTTTTGAGGAAATCTTGGTCAGGTTTGACTATTTTTTGGACTTCGACATGTGATCGAGGAAGGAGCGCCCAGGCGGAGCTGAGATCGTGGATCTCACTTGTTTTGTGGGCTTTGTGGACCCAACATGGGGTTCCTAGAGTTTTGTAACGAGTTATGGGATGTCGGCCCATGGGTTTACCCATGATTATGCCTTTTTATAAATGTAAAAGTATAAATAAGTAAGAATGTAATGTAGAAAGGATTTGATAGATTGCAAGACTAATTGAAAGTAGTTTTGGGTTGCTTAGTGCAACAGACTATGTATGTAAGGCTCTATGCTTGATAGAGGAGTTGGCTATGTGCCTTGACCTGATTTTGGGAAGGTGGATCTAGTGCTTAGTGCACAAGTCACCTGTCCGGTGAGAAGCTTGGCTCTGTGGCTTAGTGCACAGGAGAAGATGAATGTAAGATATTGAAGCCTAATAAAGAAGAATAAGAAGTTGGTGGATGTAGCCCCACACTGGGGTGAACCATGTATATCATGTGTTGATGGTTTTCTTTGTGCTATGATGTTCATGTTGTGGGTATGCTTAGTGCATTGATTGTTATGTATGATAGATAGGTCTATGAATGGTTAGTTCTTTATTTATGTTGAATGTTCTAGATCTAACGTATGATGCTAAGTGCAATGTGTATTTTGTCATTATTACTGCACTAATCTATTCTTAGGGTTTGTTCTGCGATGTGAATAAAGTTGATAAACTAATGCATGTAGTTCTTAATTACTCTGCGAAGTAATTGTAATCACATATTTGTGTCCCAGCTTGGTTACATACACCTGAGTCTCGTAACCCCCCCTATCTCTACCTCAGGTGAGACATTGCTTGCTTCACAGGTGTTTCCGAAAGGGCCGATATTTAGGGTTTTTTTGGTGCGTTGTTGAAGCGTTGAACCCTGGGTCTGCCCCTGTGCCAAAAAATTTCTAGGTCCTTCCTTTTTATTATCCAACAAAATGAAGGGATACAACCTACAAATCAACCGATGTAACTTCCTCTTCTTTCTCTCGTAGTCTCCTCTCTTAGAATACAATAATTACACACCTAACATACAATTCCCTCATAAAAGAGGGTTGACTTATGGGGAAAAAACTCTAACATAACTTCTACAGTCAGATCTACGACCTTATAATGAACAGTTCAGATTGACTATGAAATTACAATATTTTGCAAGGAAAATTTTCCCAATATTTCACTTCGGGGGAGATTCCCTTAAATCCCCTGCCATAGGGGGGCTACAAAAATTGTTTTTGCTCCTCCCTAGACTCTCCTGGTGACAATTTTAGGGGGGAAAGCCCCCCCACATGCCCCATTAGGGAATGGGGTCCAAGCACAGATGAAACAAACCTCTGAATTAGGAAGATAACCAGGCTCCAGAACCAAAAATCTCCCACTTGGAGACTGATCACAAAAAATCCACTATTGTTGTACCTATTGGACTATACTCCACCTTGGACCTGGAAAATTTCTCATCTTCACCTTCTTGCTTGAAGATCAACTGAAAATGAGCAAGAACTTAGTTTCTCCCTGGTTACTACCTGATCCGGGGGGTCATTTGTCTTCGAAGTAACACCGATCCAAGATAAAGAAAAAAAAAATGGTACAATGGCAGCCAGGTTTGATATCAAGACTTTGCCACCTTGGAAAAGGGGTTAGAGCGTTATAGTCTTTAGCAAAGTTATAGCATATGATTAAAAACATATGAGAACATTTTAAGCTAAGACTATATAACATGTTCCAAGGACTAAGTTTCTTAGCTAAAACTTGACTTATGTCTAAACTTTGTCACATATATATATGTCATATATATATACATTATAACAAAATTCTATGGAACTGACGAGTTGCAATGGTCACATATATGCGATGTCCCATACATATATACCATATGTTATACGCTTTGTGCACGGGTCGATGGATATCGTTTAACATATGAGCCAAGCCCGCGCAATGTTGCAACATCAACCGTTGGCGGTTAAGAAATGGTGCACAGTTAAGTTATATGCCATTTGGTGGGTAAATGGTAACATCTCATGGTTAATTGTCTCAGTCCTGGTGGTCAGCTCGACCAGTAACATGAAATGTTAAGCCCGAGGGTGCGCAGTCAAACTGACAGGTAGCACATCCGTTTGCAACACAGCTCTGCGTTGGCATAACAGTTGACAGAGTAACGTCCGGCTCGCTGTAACAGTTTGCAGTTATAGCATTAGATATGTTGCCACATTTTCATAGCTCAGCAACTTTCCATAACAAGTTTGGAGTTGAGAGCGGGTTTGTTAATAGGTTTGGCGCGCAAACACTCAGTTCAACCATGAATAAGATTCGTTCTGTTATCAAATCGCACAAGGATAGATGGAAACGCACCAAGGTCAGGGGTCTCAGCAATTTAACTAAGTGTTTGGCCATTTTGGAGGAGGAGTTTGATATACAGAAAATTTTAGATGATGGATTTTTGATAGTCAACTGTCTCCCTGCATTTTTGGTTTTCCACGAGTTTTTGGAGGCCGATTTGTAACTTTGAGAGAGAAGGTTTTAAAGATTGATCATACAACCATCTGTTCCACAGCTTTGAAGTTGTTACTACCGATACAGAGGACAGAGAGAGGGTTTATCTGTGTATTTCCAGATTGCTATTTATATGTAAATCGACTGCACTCTGTTATGATTTAGTTTTCTTTGTCGTTGGAAGGCTGAATTGTAATTTCCAGAAGAGAGGAGTCTGGGTTTATACAACATTCTGTTCTGTTGTTGAAGCTTGATGTTCAGAGATTCCAGAAACATTCTGTACCATTTTAAAATCCATTAATTGGATCGATACCCATTGGAGAGGGACCCGAAGACGTATCCCAGTGAAGGGGGTGAACTCCGTTAACAACTTCTGCATTTGGGACTGTCTTTTGTTGTTCTCGTTTTCTGCTTCTCATTCCTGTTACAGTTTTGTTGTTCATTTCTGTGTTTTTTTTTAAGCATTCAATTGATGATTAATGTTGTTCCAGGAATCAAGTAAAACTGATAAATGCATTCTTTTAAACTTTTAATGCACACAAGTTGAGATCCGACAAATCACTACCTTTGTTAACATTTGTGCAGGATTCTGGCTAGTATGTATCTTTTCCAACTTCAAATGTCCATCTTCCAAGACAAATCATATGAAATGGTACCTGAGATTTATATGCTTAGTCTTTGAATGGAAGGATGAGTTCTTTGTAAGATGAATGGAACTCTCACTGTCACAATACAACCTGTTATTCTCCTACTTCTTTCCTAATTCCTCCATAAACCTATGTAACCAAATCATTTCTTACTAGCCTCTATAGCAACAACATACTCTTCTTATGCTGTTGAAAGTGAAACAACCTTTTGTAGTTTTGAAATCCAAATTACTATTGTTCCACCTATAGTAAAAACATACCCTGTGGTGCTCCTCCTTCTATCTTTATCAACTGCCATATTTGAATCAACATATCCCTATAGAACAATGTCTGAACCTCTAAAACATAATGCATGAGTAGAATTACCTCTCAAATACATGATAATCCACTTTACATCCTCCCAATGTTCTTTACCTAGATTGTCCATATAACTGCTCACAAATCCCACTGCATATCCTGTTGGATTGTGTCTACCTGCATTGCCTCTTCATAACTTTATGGTTCACTAGAATCAATCAACAATAAATAATACAATGAAGAAGAGTATCATTCAGGGGCTCTACTTAACCTGGTAGATATTCTAACAACACTTGCAGGAGTTTGGGGTACTTGTTTTACATTTTTATTTTCTGGTACCTTTGGAATTTATTTTTCAGTGATCTCATCAAGCACTATGTATTTTGTTTTTTCTTCTTCATGTTTCCTTCCCTGCAATTGATCTTTATACATGACCTTCTCATTGAATATGGCATCTCTACTCCTAATGATTTTTTTATTTTCATAATCCCATAAGTGATAACCAAAATCATTAACACCATATCCAATAAAGGTACACTTCTTGTATTTTGCTTCAAGATGTGTTCTATTTTCTTTATTAATATGGACAAATGCTTCACAACCAAAAGTCTTCAGAAATGAATAGTTTACCTTTTTACCTGTCCATGCCTCCTCTAGAATTCCACCATCCAAAGAACTTGAACTTCCTTTGTTTATCAAGTAAACAATAGTATCTACAACATCTTCCCAAAACTATAAGGGAAACCCTACATGCAATCTCATACTCCTTGCACACTCCATTATGGTCATGTTCATCCTTACTGACACATCATTTTCTTGTGGTGTTCCTGGAACTGAGTTCTCTCTATGAATCCCATGGTATGAACAATAATCATAAAACGCCTTGCTACAATATTCACCTCCATTGTCTGATCTGAGACAACTCAACCTTTTTCCCGTCTCATTCTCAACCAAATCTTTCCATTTCTTAAAAGTATGAAAAAAATAGATTTTTTTTTAATGCAATAAACCCCAGTTTTTATAGTTGTATCATCAAAAAAGTAACATAATAATGATAACCACCAAGAGATGATACCTAAGTTGGTCCCCATACATCTATATGCCAAACTCTAACTTTTCATTCTTCTTTACCTTTTCAACTCTGAGAAATTTGATTCTCATTTGTTTTCCATAAACAAAGTGCTCACAAAAATCCAAACCAATCTGTTTAATATCTGGCAAAAAAATTATTTTGTGAAGTATTTTCATCCCCTTCTCACTCATGTGTCAAAGTCTATGATTCCACAGTGTTGTATCCACTCTTGTAGAAGCTAAAGAGATAGAAGAGTTAATATTACCAGTACATAAATACAATGTACCTACCTTCCACGCCTTATTTGTAAATATAGATATATAACCTTCACTTTCCAATTGCTCTGTTGAAATTAGATTTTTTCTTAGATATGGTACATGTATTATCTCTTTCAATAACCATTGGTTTTCATTATTTTTCTTTATTTGTACCTTACCCATTCCAACAATTTTGCATGGTGCATCATCACCCAAATGAACCTGTCTAAAATCACCTTGAACATAACATAGAAAATGTTTCCTATGGGGTGTGGAAAGAAATGAAGCCCCTAAATATACTACCCAAGACTCAGAAATATTATCTACGGAAATAATCAAATCATATTGTAATACATCACTTGTTACATTTGCTTCTTGATTTTTCTCTTGTTGTCCATCTATTTTTCTCTTTGGAACTTTGCAGTCTTTCTTGAGATGTCCTTTCTTCCCACAATTCCATCACTCTATCTTTCCTAGTCTAGATTTTGATCTTCCCTTCCTAGAATTCCCACGGTTCCCTGAGCCCTTTCCTCTACTCTTTTGTCTTCCCTTGTTCTCCACAATCAACACATTACTTGATGTCTCACCTATGCTTTTCCATTGCATTTCCTCGCTAAGGATAACACCAACAACATCATCAAATTTTAGAGTGTTTGAACTAGAGACATAGTTACTTACAACCATGACCAAGCCATTCCATATTTCTGATAATGAACATAAGAATAGAAGAGCCCTGACCTCATCATCAAAGTCCACTTTTACAAAAATTATTTGATTAGTAATTGTATTAAATTCATTTAAATGATCTGCAACATACCCACCTTTTGACATCTTCATATTAAATAATCTCTTCATTAGAAATACCTTATTAGACCCTGAGGGCTTTTCATATAGTTTAGCCAATGAATCCATCATCTCCTTCATTGTCTTTTCTTTTGAAATATTGAAATCCATTGATGCTGCCAGACTCAGCCGTATCATTTCTAGTGCCTTTCTGTCAAGAACCTCCCATTGTTCATCCTACATGGTCATCGGCTTCTTTGTTATTCCACCCAATGGTAGGAATAGATCCTTCTGATATAAATAATCTTCCATCTGCATCTTCCATAACTTGTATTTTTGGCTGTTAAATTTATCAGCCTGAAACTTTCCATCTTCTGTCATTGCTCCCACTCGAACTAGGAACCCTCTTTTCCTATGAGTTACCTTTCACTCTGATACCAGTTATTAGAAAAAAAGGATCGCAAAGAAATAAAATAAAACATAGAATATACACAATACAATAGAGAAATAGATATATGTGGTTCACTTAGTGTGGGCTACGTCCACTAGAGAAATTGTCAAGTCCTTCCTTTTCATTATCTAGCGAAATGAAGGGATACAACCTACAACTCAATTGTTGTAACTTCCTCTTCTTTCTCTTCCAGTCTCCTCTCTCAGAATACAATAATCACACACCTACACAACTGAAATCGAATTCCCTCATGAAGGAGGGTTTCCTTTTGGGAAAAAAACCCTAACATAATTTCTATCATTAGATCTATGACCTTATAATGAACGGTCTAGATTGACTACGAAATTACAATATTTTACAAGGAAATTTTTCCCAATATTTCTCTTCGGGGGAACTTCCCCCGAATCCCCTGCTATAGGGGGCTACAAAAATTGTCGTCGACCCCCCCTGAACCCCCCTAGTGACAGTTGTAGGGGGGGGAATCCCCCACACACCCCCGTTAGGGAATGGGGTCCAAGCATGACTAAAAGATAATCAGGCTCCAAAACCAAAATTCAACTTGTCAGATGGTCCAAAAATCGTCGTTGGTGAGGTTAATCACCATTCCAGGTTGTACACCTTCTCTCACTTCACTCATAAATCTGATTATGTATCTCTTCTAACACATGCTAATGAAGAGTCGAGGTTGTGGCATGAGAGGTTTGGGGATCTGAATTTTAAATATTTAGATCATCTTATTAAGGGTGGAATGGTAGATGGATTACCCCACATTCAATACACAGATGGAGTTTTCCAAGGTTGCATACTAGGAAAACATCTCGAGGAGAAGTTTAACACATGTAAAGCATGGAGGGCATCATCACTTCTAGATTTGGTTCACAGTGACATTACAGGTCATTTCTCACACCCATAGATCAGTAATGATAAGTTTTTTCTTACTTTCATTGATGATTTTTCAAGATACACATGGGTCTACTTTCTCAAATTAAAATTTGAGGTCTTTGAGTGTCTTAAATATTTCAAGCATCTAATTGAGAACCAAATAGGGAAGAGGATTAAGAAGCTTTGTAAAGACAATGGAGGAGATTATGTGAATAATGATGTTGAACATATTTTTTCATAATTAGGTATAGATTTGCAACATACAGTTCCATATACTCCACAACAAAATGGGGTAGCAGAGAGAAGGAACAAGACATTGAAAGAGATGGCCAACTATATGTTGCAAGCTAGAGCACTACCTCCAAAGTTATGGGATGAATATATCAACTGTGTAGCCTACATTCATAATATATTTTCTCATAAATCATTCAAGGGAGTCACTCCATATGAGTCTTAGAACGGGAGGACACCAAAAGTCACTCACTTCAGAATTTTCGATTACCGTGCATGGGCTAGGATCCCTTCCAATATGAGGAAAGCTATGGAATATTAGAGTAAGGAGTGTAATTTTGTTGGATATCAAGAGGGAGTGAGGAAATACAGGTTATTAGATACTACTTCATATACACTATTCATTCAAAGGAGTGTTAATTTTGAAGAAGGTCCTTCACAGGTACTTCTAGAGCAGTCCACACCTCCATCTACACAGCCACTAGTTGCGGAACTTCGTGAGAATTATTTCGATAAAATTTATGATAATATATATAAGTATGATATATCTGATATTTCTAATCAGTAGCAAGAAGTTTCAGGTCTAGAGAATCAACCATAATGGGCACAACATACTCTTCAGGAAACATGTGATTTAGTGGGTGATCTTGTCGATCCATGGACAACCAGATCTTAGTTTGTGGAGCCTCCAGAAGGTTTTACTACCATGGAGCCATTTATTCATATATATTGTTATATGTTACTTGGATAAGATCCTTAGTATTATGCATAGGCTAAAGGAAACCCTCATTGGGAGGAAACTATGAAAGATGAGTACAATTCTGTGATAGAGAACAACACATGGGAGTTGGTTCATCTACCGTCCAACATGAAGCTTGTTAGATGTAAGTGGATTTTCAAGAAAAAGAGCGTTTACTGATGGATACATTAAAAATTATAAGGCTCGGTTAGTAGCTAAATTTTTCTCATAGGTACAAGGAATTGACTATGAGGAGACTTTTGCACTGGTTTCCAATATTGATTCCATTCGGTTAGCTCTAGCTATTGCAACAACTATAAAGTGGTAGGTACACCATATGGATGTGAATAATTAATTCTTACATGGATATATTAATGAGGATATATATATGTAGCATCCATAGGGATATGTTCAGGATCCATCATTAGTTTGCAAGTTGAGGAAGTCATTGTACGGACTTAAGCAAGCACCTCGAGCATGGTATGCTAAAATGGACTCTTATCTTCTCTCTAGATGTTTTCTTAGATGTAGGTTAGATAATAATGTGTATATTATGAGGAAAACAGATTCAATTCTATTGGTAGTTCTATATGTAGATGATTTACTCATCACAAGGAGCTCATCCTCCTCCATTGTTGCAATGAAGACCGCTTTGCATGACAAGTTTTCTATGACAGATATGGGACTGTTACATTACTTTCTTGGTCTTGAAATCAGATAGAATGATTCAGGAATCAAGATGTCTCAACCCAAGTATGCCAGAGATCTACTTGATAGGTTTTATATGACATATTGCAAGCCATCTCCAACACCCTTTCAATCAGGGGTTAGACTAGAGTATGTCGATGCATCACCTTTGGTTGATTTTACTAGATATCGATAGTTGTTGGGGAGTATTCTCTACCTTACACACTCTTGACCGGACATATCTTATGAAGTTGGATTAGTTTATAGGTACATGCAATATCCTCATGAGCTTCACTAGAAGGTATCAAAGAGGATTATCATATATGTCAAGCGAGCTACTAGTTTTGGTATACACTATGCAACAAGATCTTCCTTTGATCTTGTTGGTTACACAGACTCAGATTGGGTAGGAGATAACACTGATCACAAGTCCACTTCAAGATATGTCCTCTACATTGGACCAGGACCTATCTGTTGGTCAAGTAAGAAGAAATCAACAATTTATTTATCATCAGCAGAGGTAGAGTACAGGGGTGCAATGAATGTTACTACTCAGACTATTTGATTGCAACACTTTCTTACAGAGTTGGGAGTTCATTTTCATCATCTAATGGTTATATGATGTGATAATCAAAGTACTCTCAAGTTGTGTAAAGACCCAGTTCAGAGGCAGTGGACCAAGCACATAGAGGTTCATATGAACTTTATTCGAGGACAAATTCATGATAGAGTCATTGATATGCAGTTATGTCCATCTTCAGAGCAGGTGGCAAACATATTGACAAATCTTCTCACCAACCAAATTTTTTTCTCATTGGGTGACATTCTATGAGTGAGGGATACATGAACATATAAGTTGAACATGTTAGCATTATTTTCTTGTTAGCAACATATTTTGAGGGGGAGGGGGGTCTATTCCCATTGGGTTTTCCCTCTTTACCACACTTTTGTTCAGTTGTTATGCATATATACTTGTACATGAGTACCTAACATGGATTCATATTTCTGGGACTCATCATTGTTCACACCCCGATTGTGTTTCAGAGGTGGTGTTGGGGTATTTGATCAACTACATACTTAGTGACATACTCATTTTTTCCATTTTTCCTACTATTTAGGAGGACTGTTATTTATAACATGTCTATTTATATCAAGTCTATTTTTAGTCGGTGTATTCCTATATGTAATACTACAGGAAAATTCCATGGGTTTCTAAAACCATGGGTTCATAAACCACCATTAGGAAAATTCCAATTTTTTAGCTACCATTAGGCCAATTCCTATTTTTAGCCACCATTAGGAAAATTCCTATTTTTTAGGAGATAATTAATGTTTCCTTATTTTTTGGAGATATTTCATATTTCATGGTTGTAGAGTGCATTTTAGTAATAATATTGTCCTCCTAGGGAAGTGTGCATTACCCATGTAATACTTGGAGTTAACTCACTTCACTTATTTAGTGACTTTCCATAATTAACAAATTCTCACCCAATTAGGACTTTAGTTCCATTCTTAGACTCTAGTCTTATTCTAGGAGATTTTTTCTATTATGGAATGCATGTTGACTTCATGTAGAGTTCTCACTAATTTTTCACCTATATTTTTTACCTTTTCTTATTACTAGCAACTTTTGACTTTAGTTAATTTTTGTTATTGGGAGAAGTTACTTTTTTACTTGAGCATGCGCATGTAAATCCCAACCTAGTGTTCATTAATTCTCATGTGGAGAGTCCTATATATTGTGCTCATTATCAAGGATTAATACATTATGATTAGAGTTGGTTTCTTAGTCTCTTATGTGTGAAGATTGATTCTATTTTTCTCTCTACTCTCTCTCTTTTGCAATTAGCTAGTGTAGTATTTCCTTCTCACAATTTGGGCTTGAAGTGTGCTTTAATCCTACACCTCACACATAGTTTAGTTCAACATAGTGTGTTTATGGAAACATCCCACTTGAAAGCATCATCAAATGATGTTAGACTACTAGGTGTAGGGTCTTTAGGCCATGCTAATTTTAGACCATGCACGCCATTTGGATATGATGGTCATTTTGGTTTCTCCCCAGTTGTTCCACATTGATGATCTCATTGTAGGTATACGTTTCATGGTCTGATAGAGGATCTTGTTTAGCATAGTTTCTTGGACAAGGTTAGTACGTTCTTTTTTTTTTGTATGTTTTCATTGATTATGTGTATAATTTTACAATTGAAAAATATTTGGTAAACAAAGTATTTGTAACTTTATTGTATTTTGTGGCATGTATAGCTCATGTGAAATGACACATCTACATCTAGGTGGTAGGGCACATATTATCTTAGAGTGGATGTAGTGGTTGCAAAAGTATGTGCAATCAGGGCACCTCACACACATGTATTTAGATGAATTTATGTTTTTTTCTCTAGAAAATTGAACTCAAGTTATAAGTTAGAAATGTTTATAACTGCAACCACAAATAACTTACAAGAATTGCATGTGTCCTTTAATCAGGCCCTAATTAAGAGTAGTTCCAATATAGATTGGGGGATGGTAGATGCTACCTTTTTCCAATATGAATATGAATATGAATCACACAATTGTTATATTCAATCTCAATTTAAGTTTGAATGACCAAGATACCTCTTAAATATTTTAATGTCAATTCAATCATGGCCATTATAATTTCACTCCAAGGCTCTTGGGTAAGTTTATTTCCTTAGACAAGGGAGTTTGTTTAGTGTTTGGTCTTTTTTCCTTGTGGCTTGTCTTAGAAACCCCGTATTTTTAGTATATGTAAGGATGGAAGCTCATAATTATTCCACGATACTTGTCTCAAGGAAGTGGGAAACCCAAAATTCATTTGATCACCTCACTTCTTCATTGTGTGCAAGTGGGCTTTCCAATTTTGGGTTACAATTCTTCTAAAAAAAGTTAAGTGGTGACCAAGACCTCTCTTTATTTGAAAATTTTGTTGTCTTTTTACCTAGAATTCCCTTGTGGTTTCCTTCCCTTTGCCTTGTTTTCACCTTTGTCTTCCCCTTCTCATTCCACATGTTTTTTTCCTTGTGTTTCATTTATGTTTGGTCTTCTTACCTTGTGGCTTGTCTTGAGAACCCCATGTTTTTGGTAGGTGTAAGGATGGAAGATCATAAATATTACATGCCAACAATCTCATGAGAGTGGGAAAAGCCAAACTTGTTCAAGGTCTCCCCACTTCTTCCAAACTTGTTCAAGGTCTCATATTTTTACCAAGCGCTCCCTTGTGGTTTTGTTTCTTCCACATTGTTGTTTTCCCTCATCTTTGTCTTGTTGTTCTACATAGTGTTTTTCTTGTGTTTTGTTTAGTGTTTGGTCTTGTTTCCTTGTGGATTGTCTTGGTAACCCCATATTTTTTTTAGGTGTAAGGATGGATGCTCATTAATATTCCATGCTACTCATCTCAAGGTAGTGGGAAAACCCAATTTCATTTAGTACCCTCACTTATTTCTTGTGCATGGGAAATATTGCTAATTTGGGCTTGTAATTTGTCTCAAACAATTTAGTGGTGACCAAGACCTCTCCTTTTTTGAAAATCTTGTTTTGTTTCTACGAAGTGCTCTATTGTGATTTTTTTTCTCTACCTCTTTATTCACTTTCATCCTCCTCTTCTTATTTCACATGGTTTTTCCTTGTGTTTCATTTAGTGTTTGCTCTTATTTCCTCGTGTCTTGTCTTGGAAATTCCATATTTTTGTTAGGTGTAAGGATGGTTGTTGACGATTAAAATCACAACGAGGATTTCTCCCGCAAAGTATTGCTAAAGCCTATTATTTAAACTATGCTAACGATATATAATACTAGTAGGTGGGACCCCCTTGTAGACTGGAGGCTCAGAGATAGTTGTATCACACATTTTATGCTGCAATTTCGATTTTTCTTATAGGGTTCTACATGATTGATGATGAAGTATTGGTTTTGTTCGCGACATAATGGAAGATGGATAATGCATTTTATGTGTTGATTCTGTCATTCTAAGCTCTAAATTCCATGTTGTGAATGGCTTATATTTACTGTTGTTACATTTGATATTGTCACCATGATTCGTTACCTATCACACCTACACAAGACACATGTTAGTAACAACAACAAACAAGAGAAATGGAAAGAGACTTATGAAAAAAATCCAAGAAAGGGAACTATACTACACTATGCTATACTATGTGCAAATGAAATAAAATGAATTAGTGTTAGTCCTAACTAGCAATTTTAGTGGCTATACAAATTATATTGAGTTATATTGGGCGCATTTGATATATTTATGGTATGGTTTTGGAAATGGTTAATATGGATTGGGGTGGCACAATTGGCAAGCAATATGTGCAAGTTTCGATGCATGAAATTAATGGCATGGAATTAATGGTATGGTTTTGGTTGGTTGGCGTGTACTACAAAATTAAACGGAGTGGAGGTAGAAGTGATGTGCAGTAAATGCACATCACTCCATACTTCTCCCACTGGTTTGTCACCCTAGCATGGTTATTGTTCATTTGGTTTTTTTGTGGTTAAGCTACGAGATTCAGGCGTGGAAGGAATTGCTCGACCAACTCACATTTTTAAAGCCATTGGTTACAGGTATGGTTCTCTTCGCCAATCCATGAATTCGCTCTGTGTATGAAATGAACGTTGGCTCGATAATGTGTTGGTTCGTGTTTTCTTGAGATTGGAAACTGTGTAAACGCGCGGGTATTTTTTCTGGAATGTCTGTGTGGTTATTTGTTTGCAAATGAAAAAATTGATGGTTGAAGTTGTGATTCCATTGCTGGTTCTGTGTGGTAGAAACTATGATGGCTCACTGATGTTTTAAGTAGTTATGGGTATTTTTTGGGAGGGTTTCACTCTGTTTAGACTTGTTGGTCGCCTCCTCACAATTAATGGTAACCATACCCCATTGTTTTCGGTTGTTATGGCATTGTTGTTTATGTTTCAGATTCCTTTTGGTCACCGTGTATCCTCCAGAGCCATGTTCGTGGGTTTTTCACCTAGTCGTGGGCTTATTTTGTGGTATTGGCATCAACACAGTTGGTTATGGGGGTCCATTCTGCGAAGAAGTATGTTTTATGATACCCGGGGTCTGCATTTCCATTGGCATTTTTATAAATTAGTTCGGCTATTGGGAAAATCACGAGGGTTATGCCTTTGTGCGTTCTTGGTATTGGTTACTGTCCAGTGAGCAATATTTTATCCTCTGCATCGTTGTCTACCCTACCTGGTGTTGAACTATCACCCTATTTTACAAGCTAAGAGTTATAAAATCTTGTGATTCCACCGTGATTATTTCAAAGGTTTCTCACATACTGTTGATATGGTCGACCTTCGGTCTCCCTGTGTTTTGGTGACCAAGCGAACCCTTGATTATTTCTTATGTTCATGGTTACATAGCCCGATTTTGATAAACTCAACCAGTCGCACTCTTGTCAGGTATCTTGTTGACTTTCATAAGTTGGTTGAGTGGTATTGACAGTGGCTTTGATTATTGTCTCATCTCTATTTGATCGGGTTGTTGGAGAGTTGTAATTTGTAAATGAGAATTGGTATACAATTGCTGCCTCCTTTTGTTGTGACAGTTAAATCGATAACCCATCACATTTTTTGATTGAATTGGTTGATTGGGAATAAATGGTAATGAATAGTCACAGGGATGACTCTTTTCATTATGAGTTGGTCTGTGTGTTCCTGCAACATGGTATCAATTGAAGTTGGTGGTTGCTATGTGTTTAATTTCTTCCGATCGGGATCATTACAAATTGGAAAATTGATGACTGAGACTTGGCTGTTTACTGTGTATGATTTATGGAGACATTGTGCATCATTTTTCTTTATTGAACCATCAGAGATGAAGCACATGGTTTTATAGTATGGTTTCATTGCAAATTTAATTGTTAATATTGTCAAAGGAATGGAATCAGGTTGTTTTAAAAGATTTTGTTCAACTCAGGAAAGACCTGTGTCTATGTTTGATTTGGGTAATTACGGATTATGGATAGTGGTTGATATTTTTATATGCAGACAGAGTTGATGCAATATGACTATGTGTTCCTTGGGATTTTGTTTTAAATTTAAAAGGGAAGGAAATGAAAAGAAACATAATTATTTTAACAAGATGGGTGACAAGAATGATAATTCTGAGTATGATTATACATTGTATTAATTTAAATTTTTTAAATAAATTGGATGTGGGACAATGAACAAGTTTTAACACACAATAATTGTTTAATTGGTATTGGATCGTTTGCATTGAATACAAAACTATTTTATGGATTACTTAATTGATTTTACGAACAATATTCACTCTTTTCCCTACCATTATTTCACTTTTTCACATTACAATCCCTTCGCCTTCCCATATTCACAATCCACTCCCTGTTCCTAAAATTTAATTATGGTTAAGATAAATTCTGTATTATGACAGTTAAAGGATCACGGGGATGAATTACAGTAATATATTCTTTTGATTTACGACATATTTGATTGTTTGATGTCATGAGAAGTAATCGTGATCTCCCCCCCCTCATTTTAATTTTTTTTCGCTCTATACAACCCCTCACATATCCCATAACCCTCGTTCACCCCCTGCTCATTGAAAACTATTAAACGATTTGTATGGATTGGATTGCATGAGTCTGATATGTTACTGAGCCAAATTTGATTTCATATATAAAATAGTTTTCATGTATGGTTGTAGAAGAAACTATTTTCTAATCAATAATGCATACAAGAATGAGGTTTTTCAGCAGAGGTAGCCATGGCTAGGGTAACCGAGCAAGAGAAAATTGGAATAGGGGCCCTAGAAGGCCAAGGTTCTCTATACACTTTGATGCAGACTCGTAAGAGTTAGACAAACTATTTCAATGTGGATGTTTTAACTAGATTGGGCAAGGAGTGGTCCAACCTAGGCCTGGAAGACCTCCCTTCCAAGCCCCACAGGTCCCTAGTATCCCAGTGCCTCCTCATGTCTCACTACAACTCGAAGTCCCTGAAAACAATGGATGGAAAGAAATTGTCCACCCTGCAGTCTCCCAACATCTGGGCTAGCCTAACTTATCTCTACCTTCTCCTCCACTTGTTAATCAAATTGTCCAAGTTTCCCCTGTCCACAAACTAGTATAGTCTTCTCATGCAAGAAAAAGGTTAAAAATCGATGCCCACCATGCTCTTGACAAAGGAAAAGCCATTGTTGCCCCCTCCTCACCCTCAAATGACTCTGCCAAATCCATGTCCTCCTGCATGCATTTGAGATATGATTTCTTTCATGTGATCAGTGAGATTAGTCCTAAAGGCTCCACACTACATAAGACAAATTCAGAGAGATCAAAGGGTGACAACAACAACAAGGGAAAGATTTCCTCCTAGAGTGGAAAATATGGATTTTAAGTGCTTTTGTTTATTGATTGTTGAGAACAATTGACTTTTGAAATTTTAGACACCACACTATTTTTTGGATATATGGTAATATATTTTTGGAAATAATTTCAATTATCATTGATATAAATTGTCAAAATATGAAAGTGATGATGGGAGTCACAAGGAGGGATGTTTTGTTTGATTAACCAGTTGTGTTGTGATTGTTAAAGAACTAAAGGGAGTCACAAGGGGTCCCACCTACTAGTAATTATTTATTAAAAACCCTTATTATGATTTTATTATTTTTCCGCCTTAACTAAAAAGTTGGTTGAGTTTTAGTTAACTTAACTAAAGAAGTAGTTCAACTACTTCAACTAATTCAAATTGCTTAAAAGCAAAAGAAAAAGGAGGAACAAGAGGGGAATATAAGGAGAAGCATACTAAGGTATGCTCTTTGAGTTTTTGTTGAGATAATTCAGTTTTAATTCATTCTTTAATTCATTGGAAGCCTAATTATCTTTTATGATAGCAGGGTCCTATTGTAGACAACAAGATTCAGGGTTGAATTACATCATTCAGACACTTGTTTTTCAGAGGTGTTGATCTATCTTTGATAGTCTGTGTAGACTTGTCTATTTGTGAATTAAATTTCATGATTGACAAAGGCTATTGTGCAGAGTCGAGTGGGAAGCAATCTGTGCCAAGTTGATCCAGCTTTTAAAGTTCAGTTTTTTACTTTCTGTCAGAAGTCCTTTTGTATGATTCATCGGGGACATCTAAGTTTGAATTTGGTCCAAAACGTCCTTAGGGAATTTTGTAAAGAGAATGATTCTTTTGACGAATTGGAATGAAATAAACGATTGCTTTATGTCTCATCTGTTTTGATTATTGACTTGGTGTATTTACTTCTGTCTCTATATTTATTTCAGCATCTTTTATGTTGGTTGTGGAGCCTGATTATCTTCCTGATTCAGAGGTCCTTGCTTTCAGCCGTGTTTATACGCCATGAAGTATTTACACCCCAGAAGTATGTACACTCTTCCACGTGGGGGAGTGTAGAGGGGGGGTACCCCCTCTGCGGGGTCCGGGGGGGCTATCCCCCCGATTGGGGGGTCTGGGGGCAAGCGAGCCCCCAGCGGGGGTTCGAGGGCAAAGACCCTGAAGCAAAAATTGCCTTGTAAAAGTATATTGTAATTTCATTGTAAATATGGACCGTTCATTATAAGGTCGCAGATCTAACGGTAGAGATTATGTTAGGGTTTTTTTCCCTAGAAGGCAACCCTCTTTTATGAGGGAAAT
>ML811816.1:41757-78511 GCA_009831015.1 Picea engelmannii
TCAGTCTCCAAGTGGGAGATTGTTGGTTGTGGAGCCTGATTATCTTCCTGATTCAGAGGTCCTTGCTTTCAGCCATGTTTATACCCCATGAAGTATTTACACCCCAGAAGTATGTACACTCTTCCACGCGGGGGAGTGCAAAGATGGGGTACCCCCTCTGCGGGGTCTGGGGGAAAGCGGGCCCCCAATGGGGGTTCGGGGGCGAAGCCCCCGATGAAAAAATTGCCTTGTAAAAGTATATTGTAATTTCATTGTAAATCTGGACCGTTCATTATAAGGTCGCAGATCTAACGGTAGAGATTATGTTAGGGTTTTTTGCCCTAGAAGGCAACCCTCTTTTATGAGGGAAATGTATTGCGGCTATTGTTGATGGTGAATATTGTATTCTGAGAGAGGAGACTGTGAGAGAAAGAAGAGGAAGTTACAACGAGTTTTGCTGTAGGTTGTATCCCTTCTATTGCTGGATAATAATAAAGGAAGGACCTGGCAATTTATCTGGTGAACGTAGCCCACACTGGGTGAACCACGTAAATTTGTGTCTCTCTTGTATTGTGTGTCTTCTGTGTTTTGTTTCTGCATTTGTTTTATTTTATTGCTCCGCGGTCCTGTTTTTCTAACATTTTATATTCAAAAAATTACATAAATAATGAATTTTTCAGCAAGCTTTCATTTATAAAAAAAACCATCCTAAGAACTTACATTCGATACTTCTAAATTAGGATACAATTTTTGATGGCTATAAACATAGGGTGATATTCCCGTCTATCCTTCTTTAGCCAAGAAAGATCTGAAAATGCTTGAGTAAGATCATTTCATATCTTTTTCTCAACATTTATTTTGGGGACCATACTAGGGAGATATTCAATATCTCTCTGGTTGATTTTTTTTTATTATCATCGAATACCTCTAGTTTTCTCATATTGATTCTTCAAATGTTTTATTTCTTAATCACTGTACCTATTGCAAGGCAACCTAATATTGAGCCTAGTCTTCAAGATCAGACCGACATTTCTTTGAATTTGTTTAACACCATTTTAGAAACTGCTAATACTTGGGCTGAGCTTAATCATTCATGGGAAATAATTGAACGTGACATTAGTTCCCAAGAATATTGGGAAGCTAGATGTAGACATCCTAGAAATAAACAATAACCTTCTTTTTACTTCAACTTTGACCTTCTTTTCATGTCCTTAGAACCTCGTGTTTCTAGGAGGAGAAGAGGATTATCACCTGAAATTAATCCTATTGATGAAATAGGAAGAAGGAACGTTGTGTTATCTACCCAACAAAGTGTTCTAAGGACAACCTTGTCTTATTCATCCCATATGTCTTTCTCTCCCTTACCTATCATCCATAAGATGGAATCTAGTGGTGGCTCTGGTGGCATTGGAAGTGATTCCTTCTCTCAGTCTTCAGCTTCGTCAATGATTGGTAGCTTATATAGCCACCATATCCTTGTCCAATCTACCACAAACCCCACCAAAGACATAAAAAAGTATGAGATTTTTCAATTTGAAGAAGAGGCTACAACCACACCATGGCATGATTCCTCTCGTCTTAACCTAGCACTTGTTACTCGTCCACTTCCTAAATTCAAAGGGCATCTTCCCAGGTTTTTGGGAAATAACACTGTCACTACAAATGAACACTTGGTGGCATTTTCTAATTCTTTTCACAACATAGGAGCCCATGACAACGATACTTGCATGCACTTATTTGTCAATTCCTTGGAAGGAAAGGTTGTGGCCAATTTATTTGACCTTCCTCCTAAGATTCTGTCTACTTGGGAGGAGTTAGTCTATTGGTTCAAATCCACCTATGGGAAATCTAAAAGCCTAAATAAGAAGTTACAAGAGTACAATAAGATCGCCTATAAAGATGGTGAGACCATCAGGTCCTTCAACTTGCGTTTCACTAAGTTATACAATCAAATCCCTTAACTCATTCGACCTCATAACCAAGCCACTTTCATGCATTATTATAATGCATTACCTTACCCCTATCGTCATAGGCTCAAGGAAAAATCCATTGATAACCTCGGTTCCACTCTGCATACATGTTTGGAGTATGAAGAACAAATCGAAAGAACAAGTCTTCCTTAGGGATAATCGGTTAAACAAATAGACATGTACGCCCTCTTACAACTAGTACAAGATATGAATAATCGTATTATAGCATATGAGTGAAAGGGAAATGTCTCCCCTCTCACCCTGGAGCTTCATCCTCTTTTTCACCCCCTTTTAGAAGTCCAATTGAGAATAATTTTCAGCCTAAAGCTATCATGCCTCAAATTTGGTGTAACTTTTGTGAGGAACACCATGAGGAAACCACATGTGAGGTAAGGAAGAGTTCCATAGATAAGATATTTGGTAAAAGACCAGAAACTACCATCGTTGTCCAAGATTTTGCAGAGCCAGAAGATGTCATGATCATCAATACTAGGAACAAATCCTATTCTCCCAAAGGAAAATATGATCCTCCCCACAATTCTTCTAGCCTGAGCTCATCCTCACCAGCTTCTATTGTTCAGGTTCCTAAGGTTCTTGATAGTCAAGGAACTACTTATCCTCTCCCCTCTTCCAAAAACAATATTCTAAATCAGTTGGCCAACATCAAAGCAGATGCCACCCTTCTAGACATGGTTCCTGTCCCTGAACAACATAGGCATCTAAAACAATTCATGGAAGGAAAAGATTATGTTGTAGCCAACCTCTCTGAAGAGGTAAATGAAGAGGATTTGTCTATAAATAAAGTAGGTGTACATAACTTTAGATACCCTGTAAAAAAATCCCCCTTTTTATATTTCTGTAAATATTATGGATAAGATCGCCCATTGTTGCCTCATTGATGGACCACCAAGTGTAATGTCGAATATTATTATGGAAGAGCTAGGCTTGTCTTATACAAATGAAAATGCCAGAAGCATTCTCTCTTATAATAGTCTACACCAAAAACACATAGGTGAGATTAAATATGTGACCTTAGTTTTGTGCGCAAACCCTGAAATAAGGACAACCCTTAGTATTCAGGTAATTGATATGCCATTAAGCAATTACTCAATCATCTTGGAAAGAGATTGGAAAGATTTGACGGGTGGATACCTCTCACTTGTCCATTCCTCGGAATGGTAAAAATATTATAGTCCTTAGAGAGGGAAGGATTTCACCTTACATAGAGCGTGTCCCACAACCTAATGTGAACTATATTGAAGAGGACCTAGGGGTGTATGCCATATTTTCCGATGAGGATAACATTCCCTTGGAACAAATCGATTTAGATGATAGTATGTGGCACATGCACTTTGATGGTTCATGCTCTAGTGAAGGTAACAGAACTGGCATTATCTTATACTCTCATGTGGGGAAAATTCATAACTTTTCTTACATGCTGGAGTTTACTTGCACAAAAAATGTCACTGAATTCAAAGCTTTATTATTAGGCATTGAAAACGCCTATAATCTAGGTTGTGGTCACCTTACAATTTTTTGATATTCCTAGCTTGTTGTGAACCTTGTACGTAATATATACTCTCCTAGAAACAAGTTGATGAAACGATACACCCAAACTATTTGGACACTTATCTCGAACCTATTATCTTTCAACATTACTCATGTTAAGAGGGAATTGAACTCAATGGCTTATCGGTTAGGTTTTTTTGCAGCCTCTCCTAGTAGGAAAATTTTGCGACATAGAACCGATTGTACTCTTCAATCTCTATATCATCCACATATCCCTGAAAATATAGAATCCTGGCAGGTCTTCCCTAAGAATGAGAGCATCTGTGCTTTCATTCAAAATGAACCTTATAAGCCCAAGGAAATTATATCCATAGAAGATAATAAGATTCCTAAGGGCTTGACTCCTCTAGAGAGTTCATTTTCATCGAGTGATGTAGGAAATAAAAGAGAAACATAAAGAAGAGGAGTAAAAAAGGAAGGTGGGTGAAACCATATCCTTGAACATTGGGACACCCGAGTCTCCAAAGAATGTTAAAATAGGTGCCCAATGTTCTGATGAAGAGAAAATGAAGTTTGCCAAGATGCTTGGTGAATTTAAAGATGGTTTTTCTTGGTCTTATGAGGATCTTCATGGTTTTTATCCTACTCTTATACAACATACCATTCACATCAAGAAAGGCATAAGACCATTTAGGAAAAAGCAAAGACCTATCAACCCTGCACTGGAAGCAACTATTCGAAAAGAGTTGGAAAAACTCTTGAAAGTTGGAATCATCTTTCCGGTCAAATATTTTGAATGGGTTTCCAATTTGGTTCCTATTCGGAGAGCCACTAATCATATCAGATTTTGTGTTTATTTTCGTGCATTTAATTGGGCTATTACAAAAGATCACTTTCCTCTCCCTGACATGAAAATGATTTTTCAACAAGTTGCAGGGTCACATATGATGCCCCTACTTAACAGTTTTTGGGGTTACAATCAAATCAAGGTAAAGGAGGAAGATAAATAAAAAACCACCTTTATTACTCATTGGGGTACCTTGACTTACTAAGGTATGCTACCACTTTTAAAATACCTATGCAAATAAATTTCGACAATTTGATCGGTAAGATTATTCATGTCTATTTTGATGATCTAATAGTGTACTTTAAAGGGATATCAATTGTCTCAAACTTTCAAGAATTATGGATGGGTCCTTTCAAGATCGCTTTTGTCCTCGGTACTAACTCTTACATTCTAAAATATTTACATGAGTGATTGTTTTCCTACAACACTAATGGTTCTCACTTAAAACACTACGTGGAACCAACTTGAAAAGTTTTATTGTTGTTTGAATTTTCTGTATATTAGTAGTCTAGTTCCATTTTCATTTTCACCACTTCTTTTCAATTTTGCTTTTACAGTAGTTTAAATTCTTCTTTCCTTTTAATAGCTTCTTTCTTCTTTTGCAATTCTGTCATTTTATTTCTGTTGTTTTAAATTTTGCAGTCCCATTTCTGTCATGAATTTTATTTCTTTTCATCTTTTAGTTTAATTTTGGTCAAGAATAAGATGTTGGATCAGTTTTTCCACATCGACACTCCTGCAAAATATTTTTAGTCAATAACAATCAAGCTTACACAACCGTTACGATGTTCCTCATAAAAGCATAATTGAATTTGTTATCTTCTTTCAATGTTGTCTTATAAAGAAATTGGTTATGTCCCGCTTATGCTTTCCATTTCTTCATCCATTTGAGAATTAAAAGATCAATTCCATAAATTTTTCTCCTTAAAGTCAAGAGCAAATTCTGGTTGAATGATTATGCATATAGGGATAAACCCCCTCATACTTAACATTTTTCATGAGTTATTCCCAAATTCTCGGTCATTTTTCCATTAAATCCGCTCACTTCCCCCTGTTGCATAATAATTTTGGTTATACCTTCTTGATCTGTTGTTCTTAGTCTGCAAAAACATGTGTTCTGAGTTCTTAATATGTTGGAAACAGATTTCCATGTGGAGTCACCAATTTGTTGGCGATTAAAATTGCAATGAGGATTTCGCCCGCAAAGTATTGCTAAAGCCTATTATTTAAACTATGATAACGATTTATAATACTAGTAGGTGGGACCCCTTGTAGACTGGAGGATCATAGATAGCCTTATCACACATTTTATGATGTTGCTTCGATGTTGCTTACAGGTTTCTACATGATTGATGATGAAGTATTGGTTTTGTTTGCGACATAATGGCAGATGGATAATGCATTTTATGTGTTGATTCCATTATTCTAAGCTCTAAATTCCATGTTATGAATGGCTTATATTCACTGTTGTAACATTTGATATTGTTGCCCTGATTCATCACCTGTCACACCTTGTTACCCATGATTTTGGTCATCATGATGGTGTATTAATGATGGAGTACTCAGGCTCTTCATAAGAACTTTCTCCTGAGAAAAGTTACTTTCATCTCTTCCCAGAAAACTCACTTTTGAAGAGGGTTCGCAGGCTGCTAATATATTAGGGTGCGAGAATGAACCATTCTCGTAGGGTAGGGTGCGAGAAAACTCACTGTGTTGAATAGCTAGGGTGCGAACTCGTTCTAAAGCTTGGAAAAAGGTGGATTCTCGATGGTTCTAGAAGGGAATCTTCTAGAAGAATGGGTTGGCATTCGAATGGTTATCCTTGTACTGGTTTCCCTGATATTGTGGGATCGTTCTTATCCAAGTAACCATCTCATTCTCTCCTATATATTGAGGGAATTCTCATGGAAAAGGTTAAGCAAGATTCATTGGAGAATTGGTGAAAGAATTGTGTGAAGCACTTAGCTTGAATAGGAGCTTGTAGACTCTAGCAAGTCTATCAAGAGGACTCGATCTTCTTCATACAAATATTGAGCAAGTGTGTGTGTTGGAGCCAAGAGCCACAGAAAGGGAGCTTGCGACATCAAGGCAATCAAGTTGTAATGTTCTACTTTCAATTAATATGATACAGTGGCATGTCCCTTTCCCATAAAGCTATTCTCACTTTATTGTGTAATTCCATGATCATACACATAAGTTGACAATTGAATATATTTTGCTATCTTCACTTTGGTTGGTTTGTGTTGTCTTGGTCTTGACTTCATGAGAGCACCGGAGTGAAGCGGGAGCAACAGAGACCCTAGGAAGAGATACAAAGGTATGATACTTGTTCCTCCCTACTAGCTAATTCAATGGTCAAAACTTAGGGAAAGAGTCATGTCCTGTTCTGTTTTGTTCTAGATCCAGGTGGATCTAGGGAGATCTGTTAGTGTCTGCACCTACCGATTAATCTGATAACAAAATTGGCGACTCCACTGCGGAAATAACCCGTTTTCTTTGTGGTTTTTGGTATTTTTCCTTGGCTATTTGCTATTGCCTTACCTTTCTCCATTCATATCAATCTTTGAGTCTTTAGGATACCCTGATAGACCCTCTGGGTCCAGAGGCCTTTTCAATTTTTGTGTCTTTTTCCAAAAATTTGACTAGTTTCAGACATTCTCGCACTGCACTCCACAGTCACCTACGAGAACATACTGAGTTCGCACCCTTCCTTTAGGTTCAGTGTGAGGTTCTCACACTCTGCTCAAATCTCACCTGCGTGAATCACTCATTCTCGTACTGTGTAGTACTGCTGGCCTGCGAACCTTGTTTTTCAAAATTTTGGATTTGAGTTTTTGCATCTTCAACTGCCCAGATCAGTGTAGGTGCCTAAAAAGAGTTTCTTGGACCATTGATTGATGTTTTTCTTGTCTTCATTTTTGTGCATGAACAGTCTTAGGATTTCAAAGGCTCTTCCTGTCATTTTTGTCTTGACTTTCGTTTCTTGACTTTTCTTTGCAACGATATACTCTCTGATTTTGGAATCCGAGTGTGCTTGATTGGTTAAGGATCGGTGATCGACTGAAAGTTAAGTTTCTTTGTCTTTATCATTTGATCATTGTTTGAAAGATCATTTTTCTCATGCATTTGAAAAGACTAGTTTGGTTTGCTTGTTATTTTTGTTTCCATTGAAAGAGTGGTTTGGGTTTTTATCTATTGCTTGTTCATTGGTTTTTGATTTTCTGCACTCTCACCATCAGGGTGTAGGTCCTTTTTGAAAAGTGAACAAACGTTTTTCTTTCAAAAGAATTTTCATTTTCGAAAACATTGAAAATCAATTGTTGAAGTTATTGAAAAATAAACAATAGAGAATTGTTATTGATGCGTGATTTGTTGTATTTGCATTTTAAAGGAAATTGTGTCTTGTAGTTCAAAGTTTGATCCGAAAAACTTCTCTCTCCCTCCCATACATAGGATTCATTGAACGAAAAAATGATATATTTCATTCTCATCAATGCATTGTTGGGTCAGAGTCTTATACAACATAAGTTTCATCTCCATTTCCTTTGAGTAAACAACAACCCTTAATAACACTGTGCAATTGTAAAATTTACATAGTAACTCTTTTTTAGGGCTCTATTACACCAACATTTATCTAGGCTAGCGCTTTGGAATAAGAAGAGAGATACACTCTCCAAAGCACAAAACAAACAATAACATCTTGTGTTAAGGAGTGTTAAATTCCATTTGCAACATCTTGTCCTTGGAAGCCCTTCTCACACAAGGGTTAAGCACGGGGTCGCATTGATATTGGTAGAGTTACTCACCCTTCTTTGTTGATATCGGTGTAGAGATTGCACGTATTACGGGGATCACTCAGAGGTATACCCACAATGATGAGTGGAAGCCTTTTGAGTTGATTTTGGGCTAGATACCCTGCTCTTGCGTGTGGATCAGACTGTCGACTGTCCCCCCAGGCGTTATTGTTGTCGGTGGTAACCTTAGTGGCCTATTTTTTTAGGTTCTTACATGAGGTGACTGTGAAGGGGAAAGTCTTCACGGTACCTGGAATTGACGTTGACCAAACTCACTCAGGATCCTTGGAGGGTATTCCCACCATTATGTGTGGGAGCTTACACTAGGGTGTAAGTCCGTTAAGTAGGTCATCAACGTAACTTTTCCACCCTAGCCCAGCCCCTTCTCATCTCGTTGTTGTGACATTGGATTTCATCACCAACTAGTGGATTCAGAATTAGAAGGTCTTGTTTGCTTGGTGTTGCTTCCTAGATTTTTGTTTCCTAGCGCATGTTGTTTGTTTACCAAATTTGACCATAAGATTTTCTTGGTGAAGTTTGTCACTCGTTTACAATAGCTCCTCCACGTCATTCACGTAGAATGCAGGGTTTATCTCCAGAGCATCTGGAAGGTTCTCAACCCTTGCCTGCAAGTTCACCTGAGGGCTCTCCTCAGCGGAGTGAAGTCCCAGACATCACCACACCACAAGTGGAACGAACTGACTCTCTCGAACATTTTCGAATCACCAATACTCGAGAGGAATTTTGACTTCACCCTGATTTTGAGCGACCATTTATGCGACTGAATTCTTCCAGAGACTTAGTTGTTACATCTTTTAGATCACCAGTTGGACCCTTTCCAGGCATAGAAGGCCAAGATCTTTTTTGGTCTACAGGCATTTTCCGACGAGACCTTTTTGGTCTAGGTTCACGTGTGATTTTCGAAATCACCCCACCTATGATCTCTGAAATTTCTAGTCCAGAGACAGTACCGTTTACTATCGCGTATCGCTTTACTTTCCCTATTGAAATGGCCCATCTTGCATATACTACGAGTGTTCCAACCGGGTTTACTATGGTTAGTCTCGCTCCCATTAGCACGCCGCGTACGCCCAACATCACTCCAACATTACTGCCCGGATACCATGCGTTGAATGCTTCCATTCCCACTCCTACGCAAACCCATCCAGCTCTCCTGGTGGTCCTTCTTCTTCTAGGCACTCTCTTCCCGGTTTTATTCCGACACTCCCTCAATTTCCTTTTGGAGGACCTTCCTCGTCTTCTACTGGTAGTCTTAATCCTAGTGGCACTATTCCGTCATTCACACCAAATTACCAGATTCCCGTCAGTGGACAATTTTACCAAGGTGGCATGACTCAACCCCCTCTCAGTGGGAAAATTCCTTTTGGAACGCAAGTCCCATTTGGAACACAACCCCCAATTAGAACACTACCCCCAATTGGAACACCCCCTTCGATCGGAGGATCGACCCCACCTTATGGACAAAACATACCTCCGTCCTTGGCCCAGTATTGGAATAAGTTGATACAACATCCTCCTCAATCGACTGGGGGGAAACGGTTTCCAGCTGCGTCCGTAATACCCCCTAGTATGGGCCAACCCTATCCAGGTTCGTTCAATCCTATTTGGGGCTTGAATGCTTAAACTCACGTTCCTGTTCCAGGATACAATCCTATGAGTTACTATCCTCTTCAACCACCACTGAATCTGCCTGGGTCTTCACATTATATTCAGACTGCTTATGGTCCTACTGGTTTGCCAATGAGGCTTCCTCCCCAACGCCACCAGTACCTGCAGGTGAATCAAAAGTTACCCTTTTTGGCCACTTTGGATCTTCCGGATTTGTCAAGGATTTTAAATGATCCAATTCATCACTCTCCCCAATGGCCTGCTATCCCAACCAAGTTACCATTGGACATTCCTAAATTCGACGACAAAGCGGGAGAGGACCCGAACAATCACGTTATGACTTTTCATCTATGGTGTTCATCCAACTCATTGATGGATGACTCTATTCGCCTACGTCTTTTTCAATGAACCCTCACAGGTTTTGCTACAAAGTGGTATATAGAATTGCCACAAGGTTCCTTCTTTGACTTCAACACCCTAGCTATGGATTTCCTCACACACTACCAATTACCGATTCATTATGACACGGGGACCGAGATTTTGACTTCCTTCAAACAGAACAAAGCCACTCATATATTCGATCACATTCATGAGTGGTGACGGCGACGACGTCTTATTAAACTCGAACTCCCTGATCAGTTGCTGGCAGAATGGTTCACCAAATCGTTTGTGAACGACATTGGTTGTGACATCGCCATGGGTGGAGTAGTCATGGAAGAACATGCCATAAGTCGTGCTCAATATCTTGACCTTGTTTACTCGCAAACGGGAACCCTTTACGATTTACTACCTGACTTACCTCGTCCTTCCACTTCCACCACTTCAACTACTCCAACTGTTTCGCATGCAGCCGACGGTGTGATTGGCACTTTCCAGGCCCAACCACATTCCGCTTCAAGCACAAACCCCAAACCTGCTTCTTCTAATGTTCAAAATGCTCTGTCTCTTGCCCCTCCCACCAGCAATACTTCTGAGGTAAATGCAGTCCAATCTACCCCAGCCGGTAAAAACAAATCCAAAAAGGGAAGGGGTAGGAATAAGGAATACAAAAATACTTCTCAAGCAGAGCGAACCAAAACTACCCCTGTTGATGATCGGGATAAGCGCAAACCTCGATACCCTTGTCTTATATGTATTGATGATCACTACACGAAGGATTGTCCACGACGCGCTGAGGTCACTAAGTTCCTACAAGGAGCTCCAAAACCACCTACTCCGGCCATTTTGTCCCAACCCTTCTCGTCTCAACAACAGGCTCAGTTGGTAATTCATGACCAACCCTCATCGTCTACTACATCTTATGTACTTATGTGTACTGGTGATTCAAAGCAGAGTGATGTTGCGCTCACTACTCGAGCCAAAGATTATTTTCCCTCGAAAGAGAACATTGGTGATCTACCTCCTTCCTTGGTACAACCCTCTCCCGCGATAATGGTCCTCTTCATATTGAACGATCGAGCCTCGACACAGTTCTTTGACCCCCTCCCCCCCAAAGGGCGTCGTTCGGAAATCGGCTTTCAATCCTCATGCTCATGCTACCTAGAACTACAACATTGTTGAAGATCTGGCCCAAGCGCCTTCTGCGATGTCAGCCCTCGAAGTCCTTCAAAGTTGTCCTACGCAACGGAAGGAACTATTGAAAGCTATCGGTGGAATTGACCTAACGGATATGAATTTAATAATCTTTGACTTGGAAGATCACATTCCAAGGTTACCCCCTCAACTCGCGTTCCAGATCCAAGTGATTGTCTCTGACAAAAACATTTGTCGAACCGTTATCGACGAGGGTGCCTCGACGTGTGTCATGTCTCTTACTTGCTGGAAAGCCATTGGCTCTCCCCCTTTGAACGAATCCAAAAACACTCTCAAAGCCTTCAATGGCTCCAATTTTAAGCCCTACGGTGTCCTTCCTTCGTTGCCCATCACGTTAGAAGGCAAAATGGTCCAAGTTGAAGTTGAAGTCTTCGACGCTCCTCTTGATTACAATATTCTGCTTGGCCGCAGCTGGATCGATTCCATGCGTGTAGTTGTGTCGACCCTTTTCCGTGTGTTATGGTTCCCACATCAAGGAAAGGTCGTCACCATCGACCAACTAGCCTTCTTTAATTCCGATACCCATACTGGAAATGTACCATTCATCGCTAAAACCCCACTGGGTTATGAGAACATCGATGTAGGACTTATCAAAGACTCTTCATTAATGGGTACTTTCCCCATTCCACCGCCTGATGTTCCACGCTCGTCTGTTGCTTCGATCAACATGATCTCCACCTCGATTCACGAACTTCCTGCGTCTCAAGACCCATGGATAGTACCTGACCCTGGAGATTATCTTTGTTATGGCGACAAAATGCCGTTAAGTCCAGTTGAATCCGCCTATTAGGCCATTCAATCGGCAACCCCTTCTACACCCTCTCTTGATGAGTTGTCTCCCGATCCTTGTTGTGTCATTTTTTCCACTGACGAGATGATCATGTCTGTCATGGAGGACACCCCTTGGGATGATGGAAATCATCGTTCCATCCTCTTTCTGGAGAAACATACCATTGAGAACTACCAATGGATTTCGACCCCGTCAACCGTTGTTGTCATTTCCACTGTTCCCAGGTCCACACACGATGTGTTTTCCGAAGGGAACTTAAGCAATATCTCACCCATGATTCCCCTCAATATATTCGTCAAGCCTGGAATTGTCGAAAATGTCCATATTGGAGCTTCGTGTTCTTCGGACAAAATCGTCACCTACACGTCCCTTTTCAAAGAGTTTTGTGACATATTTTCCTGGAGCTACAAAGAAATGTCGGGTATCGACCTTGTGATTGTGATACATGAGATCAAGACATACTCCGGTGCTAAACCCATCTAGCAACGCCTTCGTCTAGTTCACCCACGTAAAGCGGATGCTATCAAACTCGAAGTCGAGAAACTTCTTAAAGCCAGCTTTATCTATCCTGTGGCTCTCACAGACTGGGTTTCCAATATTGTCCCGATCAACAAGAAACAAGGCACAATTTGTGTATGCGTTGATTATAGGGATATCAACAAATCTTGTCCCAAAGAAAACTTTCCTACCCCCTTCGTCGATCAGATTGTCGACGATTGCGCCGGAAGTGAAATCTTCTCACTAATGGATGGTTTCTCCGGTATAATCAAATCAACATTATTCCCGAGGATCAACATAAGACAAATTTTATTTGTCCTTGGGGTACTTTTGCCTATCGGAAACTCCCTTTCGGTCTCAAGAACGCTAGCGCCACTTTTCAACACACTATGTCTTATGCTTTCAATGATATCAAGCACATCGTCCAACCATATCTGGATGATTTACCCGCTCACTCAATGCGCCGAGTCGATCACCCTACCCACCTCTGAGCCATTTTCGTCCGCTGTCGGTTCTACCGTATACGTTTGAATCCTCATAAGTGTGTTTTTTGCGTGGAATCCGGATGACTTCTAGGTTTTATCGTTTCACGTCAAGGGATCCAGGTGGATCCTTTAAATGTTGAGGCGATCCTTAATCTCCCTCCTCCTTCTACACTTCACCAGTTACAAAGTTTGCAGGGGAAAGCAAACTTTCTTCGTCGTTTTATCCCAAATTACGCCGAGATAACTCGTGGATTTACGCGGTTACTTAAAAAGGTTTCTGAGTTCGTATGGGATACCATCGCCAACAATGCTTTCAAAGCTTTGAAATTGTCCCTAACGCTAGCTCTGCTTCTCTTTCCCCCCGATTACAGTTGCGATTATTTCCTTTACCTCGTTGCCTTGGATTACACCATTGGTATGGTTCTCGTCCAAGAGGATGATACTAACGACGAACATGTTATTTACTACTCGAGTCGCAGTCTAACGCCTACTGAAATCAAGTATTTACATGTCGAAAAACTGGCCTTGGCTACCGTTCAAGCCGTCCAACGCTTTCGGCACTATATCCTCTCACGCAAGACTACAGTGATTTCCAACTGCAACCCCATGCAACACATTCTCACACGTCAATTTCTAGGAGGAAAATACTCCAAATGGATTGTGATACTCTAGGATTTTGACTTGGAATTCAAAGGCGCCAAGTCTAAGAAGTCCTTAGTGTTTGCTGAGTTGATATGCGACTTTCCCTATTCTGAAATGGAAAATGTAGCAGCTGATTCATTACCCGATGAATCTCTTTTCCTTATTAGCACTGATGATCTTTGGTATGGTGATATCATTATATATCTCCAAACCCAGACTTTCTAGCCAACTTTGTCTAGTACCAATCGACGTCGAATACGCTACCAATCTCGTCGATATATTATCCTCAGGGACACTCTTTATCATCGGGGGATTGAGTCTGTTTTTCGATGTTGCCTACTGTTTGAAGAAGCCGAGAAAGCTCTGAATGACTGCCATTATGGAGCATTTGGTGGTCATATGTCTGGATATGCTACTACCCAAAAGATCTTACGAGCAGGGTATTTTTGGCCTTCTTTATTTAACGACTGCATAATCGTCGTTCAAAAATGCCATGCTTTCCAGACCTATAATCAAAAGATACGGTCACATCTTGCTCCTCTTCACCCTGTGGTATCCGTGGGTCCCTTTACGAAATGGGGCATCGATTTCATGACATGTCACCCTCACTCGGCCGGGGGGCATGGATAAATTATTGTAGTCGTTGATTACTTTACGAAATGGTTGGAGGCGATGCCAACATTTGACAACACTGGAAAGACCACAACATTGTTCATTTTTAATCACGTCATAGCTCGTTTTGGTGTTCCCCAATCTATCGTCACTGATCATGGTAGCCACTTTAGGAACTTCATGATGTCCGAACTTACTGAAAATTTGGGTCTTCGCCATGAAAACTCAACGCCCTATTACCCACAAGCCAACGGCCACGTCGAAGCAATTAACAAATTTCTCATAACTATGCTCCAACGAATGATAGGGATTCATAAAACAAGTTGGCACACAATGTTGTTTTCGACATTGTGGGCTTACCGGACATCCGTCAAGTCCGCTACTGGGTTTACGCATTTTCGGTTAGTCTATGGTTTAGAAGCCATTCTCCCGATTGAATGCAAGATACCCTCTTTAAAACTAGCTATTGAACTCCTACCAAATACTTCTGCTGAGGAAGAACGTCTATTGTATCTTATGCGATTAGACGAAACTCAACGTGATGCTACCCTAGTCAGAGAAGCTCAAAAGAAACGTGTCAAGGCCCAATACAACAAACAAGTCAAGCCTCGTGTTTTCTCCGAAGGAGATCTCGTTCTCCTCTATGATCAAGATCGAGATATGCTAGGTGCTGGAAAATTCGAAGCTATGTGGCGAGGTCCTTATATCGTTCGACGAGTTTTACAAAAAGGAGCTTATGAGTTAGTAGATTACGATGGTATCCCTTTGAGTGAACCCAGGACTGGGTTGTACTTGAAGAATTACTATGCATAAAATCATCTGTGCACGAGTACTTGTATTTTTATTGTATCATACTTCTTGTGTGTTAGTATAGCTTGATTTTGTTGTTATCTGGTCTCTGCCCTTATGTGACGTTGTGTTTGATTTCCAGATGTCAGAGTCTTCACTACCCTATATTGGCTTCGCTGATGGCGCTAGCTGTAGTACTCAGAACCTTGCTTCCGCTGCATGGGCAATTTACGCCCCTACAAACGAACTTGTATCCTTATGAGGCCTGTGTCTCGACCGTGCGACCAACAATATTGCAGAGTATAACACCGTTATCGAATTATTGGTTGATGCTATCTCGCTTGGAATTCATCATTTGGTTGTGCGACTCGATTCGCAGCTTGTAGTACTACAGTTAAGTAATGTCTATACTATTCGAAGTCCTACTTTGTTACGGGTGTATTTGTGAATTCACCTCTTGGAACGTTATTTTGATTATATTGAATATCAACATATTCCTAGATGTCTAAATACATTAACTGATGCATTGGCTAACTATGTATTAGACAGACATTTGAATCATTTATAAATCAATCACATCATTTTTCACACAACACATGTTAAACCGGTAGAAGTCGTCTGTATATATAATGATCAAAAGAGTTTTTTACAAAATTTTTTGTCCGAAGACCAAAATGTCAAAATCTGAAGCTCATAGCTTCTACAAAGTGACGTCATGGATGACGTTCATAGTAACACACGACTGCTCGGGAAACTCTACGGAGCAGTCGACTCATGGACTCTGACACTCCTACTGTATGGCGTTGATCGCGTTGTGGAACCTCTCCAAGAGGCATGTCTGGAATATCTGTTGTCAAACCCTCTAGGTTTTGTTCCACTGCTTGATAATCCCCGACTTGCCATTGTGGCTCTGGCGCTACCTGTCCTCCCCATTGAATGGGAGAAGTACCATGAGGTTGCTAAGGTCCTACATCTGTTTCATCAACAACAAATTTTGTATTTAGTTTTTTGATGAACATATATAAAACAAAAACATTTATATATGATAAAAATTCACAAAAACATTTAAAAAAGGAAAAATGTGTGTACTTCTTACCAAGTTCCCCCCACTGAGAATCCTCTGGCAATACTAAATCTGGATCTCCTCGGAAATCTAACCTGACATAAGCATAGTCGTCAACCATCAACATCTGTGGTCGAAGCCAATCGAAGAAGGTATCATCATACTTGATGATTGGTCCAGCTATGTGCCGGGCCATGAGCCGACACCATCTCAACATTCTTGGATCCCTGGGAGCCGGTAAATTCCACTCAACCTGCAGCCTCAGTAATGGAACCCTCTCGAGGAAGAAGGACACTAACAAAGATCCGTACCCGAATTTCTTCAGGTCGTCTCGTCTGCATTTGGTCAACTGTTTTTTCATACTATGAAGCACAACATCTGCCCAGTTAAAAACCCGAGGTTCAGTACACTCTATGGCATACTGGAAGTAACTCTGTAGTGCCATGTGAGGAGCGGAGCTCCCAGCCATCCGAGCTATGGTGAACAGGATAGTGCGGAGGGTCAAATCCCGCACTCCTCAAATAGTTACTTTCCCTTTCTTCCTTTCTGCCTCGGGAACACAGTGTAAGAGGCAGTACTCACTCATGGGAAGCCCACCACCTCTGCTACCAGTCAGGATCACGTGGTACCCATGCCGTGACAGTCCAGTCAAAAATTAAATGTCCTCAATATCTAAGGACAGTGTGTGGAGCCCCACATGAAATACCTGCTAATCGAGATCCCACATATGCACAAGGTACTCTAATAACCTGACTTGGGCCCTCATGCCCGGGATACGGAAGTACTTCAGGAGACCACAGTTCCTCAAAGCGGAGATAGTGGGCGGATGATTTTTGGCAATGGAATTGTCTTCTTCATGCTCCCTTTCGCACCATTCAAGAACCATTTTGATGGCCAACTACCTGCATAAGGAGCACAAAAGGAAGATTAGCAACTCTATTCATGAATTAGTTCTCTTTCATTGAGCAAATTTAAAAAAAAAAATTGTGCTTTACGGTTCTCGCAGGTGCTCTTTAGGCATAGTGCAAGAACCTTGCAGGCTGCTGTGGGCTCACCTGCGAGAATGACCCATTCTCGTAGGTCCCGTGTAGCCAACCTGCGAGAATGGATAAGCGCAAGTAGGGCTCACAAAACAAACTAAAAAATGCGTTTTAACCAATGAAAATGCAAATTAAAACCATGAAAGAGTAGAGGACAAAGATCCTACCTCATTTTCGTCGACGGATCGTCGAATGGATGCTTGTAACTCCCGCAATCTGACGCCGAACTTTGAGGGTAAAAAGAGGGGTTTTTGGGTTCAAATAGTGAAAAGTGAAAATGATATGGTAAAAAGAGTTTTATTTCTTTATATTGACTTTTACCATGTTATTTAATTTTTAATAATTGTTTATTTATTGAAATCTAAACCCTAATGCCCTTTTGAGTGTAACTTTTGCAGGCGTAATGATTGCGATGTTCATATACAGGAATGCAACCATAATTTTTCTTTTTTCATCGCATATTTTGATTGTTTTTTATGGTTTTTGTATAAAACCTCGAGCAGGGTCTTTGTCCGTTCTCACGCTCAAAAATACATGAGAACATGATTGAGCATACTTTTATCAGTTTTTCGGGCTCAACAAGGTTATACGAAAAAGGAACCCCCCCAGAGTCCTCTTTAAGCTCTTTTCAGACTCTCTAAACATGAAAAGATAGCCGAGCGACCTTGCTATTTTCACGCTTGATAAAGTATTTGAAGAAAGCATCTGGTGAGCGATAATTTATCTCTTTTTTGGTCTCATCAGACTATTTTACGAAAAAGGAACTGAGAGAGTTCTCTTTTAAGTGTTTTTCCAAACTCTATAATCATGAAAAACCTTCGATTTTCTATCTTTGGACTCGTTAAACAAACATCGACAGACCCGTAATGGGATCGAACCACTCCTTCCTAGGGTTCGTTAAATATACTACGAAGCATAAGCTTATATCAACAAGCATATGTTATCTTCCTCAAGCTTGCGTAAAAATAAAGATGTACTCGCCAGAAATGGTGGGGGGAAATTTGGGAAAGGGATATGTTATCATCTTCGTATTGATTGGCAGTAAGTGTCACTCTTGAACATGACACCCCCTATTCATTATTTGAAGTCGGTTTGGGAAATCCATTTGTCTCTCATTCGATTTTCTACAAGGTCATTCCTTGTGTCGACTTTGAGTCAATGCTGCCAAATCATTGGTCGTGTCGTTCATATGTTCAAGAGAAGTTCATCTTAAACCTCTATTGAGTTGGCCATCTGCAGTTGTCCATTCTCTCCGTGTCAGCCTTCCCTGTGTCCAGTTCAACTTACATTATACTCTGTTTCACCTTCAAACTCTGTTACTCATTTCGTGTCATTGATGGGGGATACATCAAGGCCCTCCTGTGACGAGTTTTGTTCTGTCGACTTCAACTCATTATCCGGAAACAAGACTTAGAAATTCTTGGGTACCTTGGAACTTGCATGCCTCAATGGCAGGTTTCCTCACTTTCGACAGTGAGTTTACATCATTGACCCCTGATTGAAATATTCTGTCGGATGTTCGACTTCAACTCATTCATTCACACTCGATGGACTGTACTATAGTACCTTGGGAGTCATTGACATTAATGGTGATTTCCCTTGCACTTGTTAACGGTTTCATCAATGACCGGTAATCAAGTGGTTTCTACCATGTTTGACTTCAACACATGTAATCAGATGGTTAGATTCGTACTTTTGGGTGACGAGATTGAAGACCCTGGATATCATCTCTTTGTCCAGGTTGCGATGGAATATGTATAATTTGCGACACATAGATCCACTGTGTATGTCTCGTGGCTATGTCGTCTCAATTTGAATTTTCTCGCATAGATCCATAGTGTATGATTGGTGTCCATGACCTATTTCTACAATGTCATCAGTCTGTGATCTGAGTATGGGAATGCCTACCTTAGAATTAATATATATGATATTCTATAGATGCTTGGTTGTTTGCAGGTTTCTGATTAGGTGTGCTCCTGGTTTCTGACACACACATGCAGCTTACAAAGTCTTTTGGCTGTCACTGATTCCAACCTCATACTTTGGGGGGAATTCTGTTACCCATGATTTTGGTCATCATGATGGTGTATTAATGATGGAGTACTCAAGCTCTTCATAAGAACTTTCTCTTGAGAAAAGTTACTTTCATCTCTTCCTAGAAAACTCACTTTTGAAGAGGGTTCGCAGGCTGCTAATATATTAGGGTGCAAGAATGACCCATTCTCGCAGGCTGCCTTAAGCCAGGGTGTGAACTTCTCACACTGTGTTGAATAGCTAGGGTGTGAACTCATTCTAAAGCTTGGAAAAAGGTGGATTCTCGATGGTTCTAGAAGGGAATCTTCTAGAAGAATGGGTTGGCATTCGAATGGTTATCCTTGTACTGGTTTCCCTGATATTGTGGGATCATTTTTATCCAAGTAACCATCTCATTCTCTCCTATATATTGAGGGAATTCTCATGGAAAAGGTTAAGCAAGATTCATTGGATAATTGGTGAAAGAATTGTGTGAAGCACTTAGCTTGAATATGAGCTTGTAGACTCTAGCAAGTCTATCAAGAGGACTCGATCTTCTTCATACAAATATTGATCAAGTGTGTGTGTTGGAGCCAAGAGCCATGGAAAGGGAGCTTGTGACATCAAGGTGATCAGGTTGTAATGTTCTACTTTCAATTAATATGATACAGTGGCATGTCCCTTTCCCATAAAGCTATTCTCACTTTATTGTGTAATTCCTTGATCATACACATAAGTTGACAGTTGAATATATTTTGCTATCTTCACTTTGGTTGGTTTGTGTTGTCTTGGTCTTGACTTCACGAGAGCACCGGAGTGAAGAGGTATCAACAGATACCCTAGGAAGCGATACAAAGGTATGATACTTGTTCCTCCCTACTAGCTAATTCAATGGTCAAAACTTAGGGAAAGAGTCATGTCTTGTCCTATTTTGTTCTAGATCCAGGTGGATCTAGGGAGATCTGTTAGTGTCTGCACCTACCGATTAATCCGATAACACACCTACACAAGACACATGTTAGTAACAACAAGAAACAAGAGAAACAAAAAGACACTTATGAAAAAAATCTAAGAAAGGGAACTATACTATACTATGCTATACTATGTGCAAATGAAATAAAATGAATTAGTGTTAGTCCTAACTAGCAATGTTAGTGGATATACGAATTATATTGAGTTATATTGGGTGCATTTGATATATTTATGGTATGGTTTTGGAAATGGTTAATATGTATTGGGGTGGCGCAATTGGAAAGCAATATGTGCAAGTTTCGATGCATGAAATTAATGGCATGGAATTAATGGTATGGTTTTGGCTAGCTATCGTGTACTAAAAAATTGAATGGAGTAGAGGTAGAAGCGATGTGCAGTAAATGCACATCATTCCATACTTATCCCACTGGGTCATCACCCTAGCATGGCTATTGTTCATTTGGTTTTCCCGTGGTTAAGCTATGAGATTTAGGCGTGGAAGGAACTGCTCAACCAACTCACATTTTTAAACCCATTGGTTACATGTATGGTTCTTTTCACCCATCCATAAACTCTTTCTGTGTATGAAATGAACGTTGGCTCAGTAATGTGTTGGTTTTTGTTTTATTGAGATTGGAAACTATGTAAATGGGTGGATATTTTCTCTGGAATGACTGTGTGGTTATTTGTTTGCAAATGAAAAAATTGATGGTTGAAGTTGTGATTTCATTGGCGGTTCTGCGCGGTGCAAAAGTATGATGGCTCACTGATGTTTTAAGTAGTTATGGGTATTTTATTGGAGGGTTTCTCTCTGTTTATCCTTGCTATCTGCCTCCTCACAATTAATGGTAACCATACCCCATTGTTTTCGGTTGTTATGGCGTTGTTGTGTATGTTTCAGACTCCTTTTGTTCACTGTGTATCCTCCAGAACCATGTTCGTAGGTTTTTCACTTGGTCATGGGCTTATTTTGTGGTATTGGCATCAACACAGTTGGTTATTGGGGGCCATTATGCCAAGAAGTATGCTTTATGATACCTGGGGTCTGCATTTCCATTGGCATTTTTATAAATTAGTTCAGCTATTGGGAAAAGCATGAGGGTTATGCTTATGCACTTTCTTGGTATTGGTTACTATCCAGTGAGAAATATCTGCTCCTCTGCATCGTTGTCTACCCTACCTGGTGTTGAACTGTCACCCTATTTTACAAGCTAAGAGTTATAAAAGCTTGTGGTTCCACTGTGCTTATTTTGAATGTTTCTCACCTACTGTTGATATGGTCGACCTCTGGTCTCCCTGTGTTTTGGTGACCGAGCGAAAACTTGATTATTTCTTATGTTCATGGTTACAAAGCCCGTTTTTATAAACTCAGCCAGTCACACTCTTGTCAGGTATCTTGTTGACTGTCATTAGTTGGTTGAGTGGTATTTACAGTGGCTTTGATTATTGTCCCATCTCTGTTTGATCGGGTTGTTGGAGAGTTGTAATTTGTCAATGATAATTGGTATACAGTCGTTGCCTCCTTTTTTTGTGACAGTTAAATCGATAACCCAACTCATTTTTTGATTGAATTGGTTGATTGGTAATAAATGGTAATGAACAGTCACATGGATGCCTCTTTTCATTATGCGTTGGTTTGTGTGTTCCTAAAATGTGGTATCAATTGAATTTGGTGTCTGTTGTTTGTTTAATTTGTTCCAATCGGGATCATTACAAATTGGAAAATTGATGACTGAGACTTGACTATTTATTGCATATGATTTATGGAGACATCGTGCATAGTTTTTCTTTATTGCACCATCAGAGATGAAGCACAGGGTTTTATAGTATGGTTTCATTGCAAATTTAATTGTTAATATTGTCAAAGGAATGGAATCAGGATGTTTTAAAAGAGTCTTTTCAACTTAGGAAAGACCTGTATCTATGTTTGATTTGGGGATATACGGATTATGGGAAGTGATTGATATTTTTATATGTTGAACAGAGTTGAAGCAATATGACTGTGTGTTCCTTGGGATTTTGTTTTAAATTTAAAAGGGAAGGAAATGAAAAGAAACATAATTCTTTTAACAAGATGGGTGAAAGGCATGATGATTTTGAGTATGGTTATACACTATATTAATTGAATTTTTTAAAGAAATTGGATGTGGGACAATGAACAAGTTTTAACACACAATAATTGTTTAATTGGTATTGGATCGTTTGCATTGAATACAAAACAGTTTTATGGATTACTTAATTGATTTTGCGAACAATATTCACTCTTTTCCCTACCATTATTTCACTTTTCGCACATTACAATCCCCTCGCCTTCCCATATTCACAATCCACTCCTTCTTCCTAAAATTTAATTATGGTTAAGATAAATTATGTATTATGATAGTTAAAGGATCGCGGGAATGAATTACAGTAATATATTCTTTTGATTTACGACACAGTTAATTGTTTGATGTTATGAGAAGTAATCATGATCTTTTCCCCCTCTTTTTAATTTTTTTTCACTCAATACAACCCCTCACATATCCCAGAACCCTTGTTCACCCCTTGCTCATTAACACCTATTAAACGATTTGTATGGATTGGATTGCATGAGTCTGATATGTTGTCAAGACAAATTTTATTTCATATTTAAAAGAGTTTTCATGTATGGTCATTGAAGAAACTATTTTCTAATCAATAATTCATACAGGAATGATCTTTTTCAGTAGAGCTAGCCATGACTGGGGTAACCGAGCAAGAGGAAATTGGAACAGGGGCCCTAGAAGGCCAAGGTTCTCTATACACTTTGATGCAGACTCGCAAGAATTAGGCCAACTATTTTAAGTTGGATTTTTTAACTGGATTGGGCAAGGAGTGGTCCAACCTAGGCCTAAAAGACCTCCCTTCCAAGCCCCACAGGTCCCTGGTATCCCAGTGCCTCCTCATGTCTCACTGCAACCTGAAGTCCCTAAAAACGACAGATGGCAAGATATTGTCCACCTGACAGTCTCCCAACATCGTGGCTGGCCTAACGTATCTCTACCTTATCCTCCACTTGTTAATCAAATTGTCCAAGTTGCCCATGTCCACTCACCAGTACAGTCTTCTCATGAAAGAAAAAGGCTAAAAGCCGAGGCCAACCATGATCCTGACAAAGGAAAAGCCATTGCTTCCCCCTCCTCACCCTCAAATGACTCTGCCAAATCCCTGTCCTCCCACATGCATTTGAGAGATGATTGCTCTCATGTGATCAGTGAGATTAGGGATAAAGGCTCCACATTGCCTAAGGAAAATTTAGAGATATCAAAGGGTGACAACAACAACAAGGGAAAGATTTCATCCCAGAGTGAAAAATATGGATTTTAAGTGTTTTTATTTATTGATTGTTGAGAACAGTTGACTTCTAAAATTTTGGACAACACATTATTTTTTGGATATATGGTAATATATTTTTGGAAATAATTTCAATTATCATTGATATAAATTGTCAAAATATGAAAGTGATGATGGGAGTCACAAGGAGGGATGTTTTGTTTGATTAACTAGTTGTGTTATGATTGTTAAAGAACTAAAGGGAGTCACAAGGGGTCCCACCTACTAGTTATTATTTATTAAAAACTCTTATTATGATTTTATTATTTCCCCCCCTTAACTAAAAAGTTGGTTGAGTTTTAGTTAACTTAACTAAAGAAGTAGTTCAACTACTTAACTAATTCAAATTGCTTAAAAGAAAGAGGAAAAGGAGGAACAAGAGGGGAATAGAAGGATAAGCATACTAAGGTCTTCTCTTTGAGTTTTTGTTGAGATAATTCAGTTTTCATTCATTCTTTAATTCATTGGAAGCCTAATTCTCTTTTATGATAGCGAGGTCCTATTGTAGACAACAAGATTCATGACTAAATTACGTCATTCAGACGCTTGTTTTTCATAGGTGTTGATCTATCTTTGATAGTCTGTGTAGACTTGTTTATTTGTGAATTAAATTTCATGACTGACAAAGGCTATTGTGCAGAGCCTAGTGGGCAACAATCTGTGGCAAGCTGATCCTTTTAAAGTTCATTTTTTTACTTTCTGTCAGAAGTCCTTTTGTATGATTCATCGGGGACATCTAAGTTTGACTTTGGTCCAAAACTTCCTGAGGGAATTTTGTAACGAGAACAATTCTTTTGACGAATTGGAATGAAATAAACAATTTCTTTATGTCTCATATGTTTTCATTATTGACTTGGTGTCTTTATTTTTGTCTCTATATTTATTTCAGCATCGGTTATATTCATAAAATTACATAAATTATGAATTTTTCAACAAGCTTTCATTTATAAAAAAAACCAACCTAAGCATTTGTAATCAATACTTGTGAATTCGGATACAAATTTTGATGGCTATAAACATCGGGTGATATTCCCATCTATATTGCTTTAGCCAAGCAAGATCTGAAAATGCTTGAGTAAGATCATTTCATATCTTTTCCTCAACAATGGTTTCTTGTTTATTCCATGTTTCTCATCTCAAGGAAGTGGGAAAACCCAAATTTGTTCAAGGTCTCCTCACTTCTTCCTTGTGCATGGGTGGGATTACAAATTTGGGCTTACAAGTCATCTTAAAAAGGTTAAGTGTTGACCAAGACCTCTACTTATTTGACAAGTTTGTTGTATTTTTACAAATCACTCCCTTATGGTTTCATTGCCTATACCTTGTTGTTCACCTTCATATTCTTCTTCTTGTTCCACATGGTGTTTTCCTTGTGTTTCATTTAGTATTTGGTCTTCTTTCCTTATGGCTTGTCTTGGAAACCCCATAATTTTTTTGTGTTGGTTCAAGATTATGGAATTACATATGATTTGTTTTATACTTGAGTGAGAATTGAATGAGTATCAACTTTCATGGCGAGAATTTGATTCTTGTGAAATTTCTTGTATATGGTTTTCATTTTCAACATTTTGGTTTGTTATATGATTTCATGAATAGCTTCAAAAGACATGGATCTTTTGCTATTCATTTATTTTATTTAGCCCCAACTTGGCCCTTAGAAATAGGTTAGTTTATTATAACATTACCCTTTCCATTCTATTAATAGAAAATCTTCACAATAAAAAAATGAGAAACATAGATGGAAGAATTCATAAAATGAAAGCGATGCTGATTTTTCACCTTAAGGTTAGAGCTATCACATAGGCTAAAGAACATTGCACTATAACAAAAGTGATCAATATGAACAAAATTATCCACTCAACATCGAGAATATAATTTTTGCAAAATAAAATCATGTTTTTCAAATAGATCCAATTGAGATTTGTATGCTTCCAAGAAGCACAATTATCAAGTATTCATGTAGATCATATGAAAAATTGCAAGGAAACATCATTTAGAACAATCAATCACAAACAACATAAAATTTGAGACCCAAAAACAATATATACACTCTATTTTGTTTTCAAGATAAATTTACAAGATTATTAATAAAAATAAAAATAAGTTTTAGATCATGTTTTTCAAATAGATCCAATTCATATTTGTATTGTTCCAACGAGCACAATTATTCAAATCTTGATATCGATTTATGAAAAATACCACGGTAACCACATTTAGAACAATCAATCACAAACAACATAAAAGTCGAGGCCAAAAATAGTACATCAAGGTAAATTTGCAAACAACAAGATTACTAGTAAAAATGAAGACAAGTTTCACGATGTTTTATTTTATAGGTTTTATATTTTTTAACTTTTCTACATGGTTGTTGTTTTCAAATTTGCAAAATTATAAAATACCAACTAGTCTATAAATACCTTCATGGTATTTAAAGTTTTTTCATTTATATGATGGCATAGTCTAGTTCTATAATGAGCAAGCCTGGTTAAGAAAGCTTGCGCAATTGGAAGATTGTCATTGAAATGTTAGAAAAGGAAGTCCTCCATGAATGCTTTCTAAAGTTAGATGTCATTGAAATGATTTCTAGAGTAAGCTAACTCTAGAAAGCATTCATGGAGGATTGACTTTTATAAGATGCATTCCGTTGTTCCATTTTTTTTTTTTTTATCTAGGATGCATTAGGTAGTGCATTCATTGGTGCACAATGTATTTTTTTTTGCATTTTGTATAAGTTTTGAACAATTCACTTCTCACATTTATTGCATATGATTTCAAATGGAGGAACAAAAGTATTTTTTGATCTCAATATGCCTTGTAATTACATTATAGGCTAGAAGGGTGCAAGGGTGGGTGTTTTTTTTTTTGATATAGCTTGCGGAAATACATAACCTACGAATAATGATTAAAGAATGAAAATATAATTGGATTAAATGGAACAACAAATGGATTGATCACTTAGGGAGGTTGTTAAAGTAAATATTAAATTATAATGGTCAATTAGATATTATACATAGGAATTAATAAAGTCACTTCGACTTTATGTTATTTTATGCTTTTATGTTTTATTTCACTTTAGTGTGTTTCTCAATCTATCCTACATTCATTAAGAGTTGATTGAGTCAACTAGCTTGTAACCCTTTACAAGAAATATTTTTCTTTATCATTATGAATGTGATCTTGGTTTCGTTTACGTGTTAGTGTTATCATTATATATTCGTGTGAACTTTTGATTGCACAAAAGAAGAAAAATGTGAAGTTGTGCAATCATCATTTAAAACATTAGCACATGCTACTAAAGAGAAGCACATTCTATTGAAGAGAAGCACATGCTTTGACACCCTATTGGCTCAACTAGCTTGTAATCATTTGTGAGAATTGTTTTTCTTTATCATTATGAATGCAATCTTGGTTTCCTTTACGTGTTGGTGTTGTTGTTATATATTTCTGTGAACTTTTGATTGCACAAAAAAGGAAAAACATGAATTTGTGCAATTGTCATTTAAAACATTAGCATAGGTTGTGACAACATTTTTGAAATGTACAGGGGCATAAAGGTTGATGCTAGATATTGTTGAATTTGGAGGCAAAGTTCTTTGTAGTTATCGTTCATTTTCACTTGCATCAAAAGTAAAATAAAGTTCCAATATTGGCAAGACAAATGTATGTTCACATTCTATGTATCATAAAAAAAAAAGGAAGGAAAAATATTTTTAAAAATTAGTGAAGGAACTGAGAAACAAATTTGAAATGAAAAATATTTACAATTTCATTGTTATTTTGTGCATCCCCATCCTTTAGAGTGATTTAATATTACCTATTTATTTGATGGTATCCAATAGTGATTGTTGTGACATAACCAATAAATGTATGTGTTGGTTGGCGCCAAAAGCTAGGAAATAGTGGTGTCATATTCAAGTCTACAAACTTATGAGAAATTTTCAATCGAATATTCTTGATTCAATAGGAGACAACAAGGTGCATCACCTCTCTCATATTTCCACTTGTCTTTGAATGAAAACATTTTTATTCATATACACATGCCACAAGAGAGTAGAATTGTGGAACAAAGTGAGGAATTATAGTGTAATTTTCAAGGCCTTATTTTCCTCCCTTGATCATGACCAATTCCTTAAGACAAACATCCATAACACACAAGACTTCATATTGGTACCCATATTCCACTTCGAGGCCAAATATTTCCTCTAAAAGGCTCATGTTGTGGTTTAACGTCATGCTCATGGACAATACACCTTAGAGATCCATTTATGGTTTAAGGCCCCTGCTTTCCTCCCTTGATTATGGTCAAGGAACTGAGACTCATCCCTACTCTACAAAATCTCTTAATCATTTCAATATTGAAATTTTATGCCAAACATCCACTTTAAAGGGTTTATAGTGTGGTTTGTGGCCTTGATCATGACCCATTAGCTCAAGAATTTTAAGTTAGGGCCCATTTCCCTAAATTTCTTCCCCAACCATGGTTTGAGACCCATCCTTAGTGCACAAGACCTCTTATTGGTGCTCATATCCCACTCTAAGGATAATGATCTCCTATACATTACATGTTTTATGGTTTGAGGCCTTGTTTATGGCCCTTAGTCCCTAGAAGCTTCATCCATGGCCTAAGGGCCTTATTTTTCTCTCACATCCATTAGAAAGGCCTTGAGACCCATCCTTACTATCCAAGGAAATATAGGAGAAACTATATTCCACACGGAGGATGAATATCCCGTTTATAGTCCCTGCATGGTGGTTTGAAGCCTTGTTAATGGCCCATGACCCCTAGAAGATTCATTTGGAGCCTAATTCCATTGTTTTCCTTCTCTTACAAAGTTCAAGCCCTAAATCCCATCCCTCATGTGAAAAACCTTCTAAGAGCACCCATATTACCATTGGAGGCTAAATATCTTCATTACAGGGACTATGTGGTGGTTTGAGGTATTGATCATGGCCTAAACATTAATTTTCTATTATTTTGAAAATAATAATTATTTATGTAGAAACATAAAAATATCATAATATAAACATATAGAGCTCTTTAATACCTTTCCAATAAGCTAAAGAACTCCAAAAATTGTTGTTAGGGTAGAAAGTTAAGGGAAAATTACTATTATTTTTTTATTTTATTTTTTTATATATTAAAAATAATGCATACATGTTTTGGAATGTGCATGTGTTATTAGTGTGCATGCATATCTAAAGAATGGACACATTCCTATGCATGCTTGTTTGGAAAACTTTGTTGCGGCCTATGTGGTGGTTTGAAAAGCAACAAGGTTGTTGTAAAAGGAACACACACACACACACACACACACACACAAGAACACACACACACACACACACACACACACACACACACACACACACACACACATGCATGTGCACGCGCGCGGGCACACACACACAAAATTTAAATAATGCATGTACACATTCCATAATTCTCCATTGCCACTTTTTCAATCATAAAATTCATGTGAGTGACCCTCCATGACAGAGATAAAAACATATAATTTCTTTACTACATCTTAATTTACATTCCCACAGTTTTAGGTTTCCAATTTAGTTTGTAATTCCCATTTTTTTCATATTTTTTGAAAAAAAAAATTGTCGGTGCAACCCTTTATACATTTTCCAACCAAATAACAATGCATTTACAAGTTGCACCATGATGAAAGTTATTGGAACAGAGGAAGACCCAGGGTTCAACGCTACAAAAATGCACCAACAAAACCCTAACTACCGACCCTTTCGGCAACACCTGCTAAGAAGATGAAGTCTCACCCGAGGTAGAGGCAGGGGTGGTTGCAGGACTCAGATGTTTGCAACCTTAGCTAGGACACATATCTGGGATTCTAACATTTAACATAGCACTTAGTAGTAAACATTCATCAACATTCAGTTATTGGTAATAGCATAGACAAACCCTAATTACAGAGCATCACAGTATTCAACCAGATCCACATCTAATAACACTTAGCATAAAAGGAACACATTGAATCTAGCAGCTTCAGACACTAATCATACTCACATAGGTCAGATCTAACATTCATTCTCCTTTATAATCACAAAGCAACATCATTTCTATCTAACATTCATCTATATCATAGCAAGTCACACATAAACACACCAACACATCGCACAAAGCAGAGCAACACAACATATACATGGTTCACCCCCCCTGGGACTACACCCACCAACTCTTCTTCTCTTCTATTATCTTATGTTAATCAGTTACATGCACAGAGCCTAAAAAACCCTACTCCGCATAGGACAGGAGATATGCACACTTCGCTAGATCCTCTTTCCCTGAGTTAGGTTCAGCACAAACCCTCCTCTCGATCTCTTACAATCCCTTTCACTTAGCCTTATCAGTCTTACATAGTATGCACAAATCACTTACAATCCTCCAATCACATAGATCAATCGCTACTTTCTACATCGCCTAGCTTCTATATATATATTACAAAAGTGGGCCTAGGCATGGGTAAACCCATGGGCCGACCTTCCTGTACCCATTACATGATCCCAAAACCCAAAAAGCCCTAAAAAGGGGCCGAGATCCTGCGATCTCCTCTTCGTCTTGCGCTCCGTCTTCGATAGCCTGTCGAAGTCCCAAAAATAGGTCAATCATGACCAAGTATCCTCAAAACTTTGTCAAGGGCCAACAGGCCCCCAACACTCACTTGTGACTCATCCCGAGTCACTTTGATATGATTAGTTCTACTTCAAAATTATCGATCTTAGCTCGAGTTTCTTCAACTTGTTGTTGTGCTACAGCCTCCTGTTCAGTGAAATCTTGGATGACTACGGGTCCTTCTAGGCGTTGTTCAGCTGCAATGACAACTTGCTCCAGTTCTTCTCCTCTGCCTTCGATCTCTGTGAACATTTGGTAAGCCTCATCCTATACAGGTTGGAGCCTCTGAGTTACTTCCATGACTCTTCTCTAAATAGTATGGACCTGCTGTTGGGCAGTGCGCTACTCCTGGGATCGCTTCATTATTTCTACAACTGACAGGGGCTTCAACTGTGCCTGTATTTTCTCTGCTTGATACTTCACTTCCTGGAGTTGTGACTCCAGTGCCTTCAATTATGGATTCTCAGTGAGTTTCTCATAAGTCTGGGCACTACGATCACTGAGTTGCTTACATTCCATGGAAAGAGCCTTTATTCTCTCGACCGCGCTCCTGACAGTTGCATCTCTTTGATCTCTTACATCCTGCGGAGTGTTGGGCACTGTGAGGATCTCTAAATATTTTATTCGTTGTTGTAGCTACTAGATGGCTTCCACGAGCTGCTCTACTTGATGCTCAACCTGGTCTTCTGCCTGTGGCTTGCAGCCTGTCATAGAGCGAAGTGCTCTGTTGACTGCTTCTTTTACCTCGAGTTGCCCTGCGAGCAACTGTTCCTTTTCTTGCTGCATTTTCACTTTCTCCTTGTCAAACTTTGTTTGGAGAGAAATCTTCTCCTGCTCTGCAACTCAGCGTTGTTCTACAAGTACTCCTTGAACTTGCTTCAAATCCTGGGTGGCTTGTTTTGTTTCTTCTTATGCTTGTCGAAGGTGACCTTCAGTTGCATTTGCTAGTCGATAGAGTTGGGCTAGCTCATCTCCCAACTCTTGTTCTCTCGATGGCAAGGGCACGATGATCATTGTGTGAAAATCAACTATTCACGGTTAGAAAAAGTGTTCTCGGTGCGTGGCACGACGGGATAAATAGATACTTGGTAACAGATCTCTTGCAACGGGTAAGAAGCCTTCATTAACTCATTTCTATCCATTATGGTGCAGTCCCAACGGTCTGGTGGCAAGCTGTCTAACCATTAATGCCTTTCTTCCCATTCGGGGCGTCAGTCTAACAAATATATTGTTCCCAACGATTATATTTCTTCGCCATGGCAAAGTGCCATGTGACGTTGTTCTGATATTCCGACGAAGCTCCAATTTTGTAAAGTTTCCTTCTGTGAAGTTCCCTTGGGAACCCTCTGTAACTTTTCAATCTTAGCTCTCTTTTTACTTAGTTTTCTAGCCTTCTTTCCGGTGAGCTTCATCTCGGAATTCCTTTTTCCATTCTGATTCTTACCTTCTTTTGGCATAGTAACTTCACGCTGTTGAGATTCTTTCCTAGAAATCGGGGCTAATACTTCATCTGTATCTGGAATAAGCACTGCAATCTTCTGGGAATCCTCTGGTATTTTTGCAACTTCGACATCTGATTCTCTGGTTTCAAATGGCTTCGATCTATTCTCCTATTCTTTAATCAAGTGTGCGATCTTCCTAGTCATGAAATCTTTTAACTCTTGCTTCTTTTGATCTAATACTTATTTTTCTTTCCTCCTGGCCTGATCTTTTTCAATCCAAGTTTTTCTGAGCAACATAGTAAGTGGAGCGTTGTCTGCAATAAATTTAACAACTTCAAATTCTTCCTCTGTCGAAGTTCCATTGGCACTCATAAATAACTGGGTAAGATTTCCACATAGGTTTATCATCTTTCCTATGAATAATCTTATTCCTCCCAATGAAGGAATCATAGTAGGCCTTCCTATAGCTTCCCAAGTTCTTTCTATCATTATATTCACCTGTGTTTCCTCATCCAGAACAAAGTCAATGTTGAAGTCTCCTATTCTTACTTCAATACATTATTTTTCTTTGAAGATCTTTGATAAGATGATATGTCGGTGGTCATTCAGGGTTCTTTGCATCTGTAGTAATAATTTCTCTGATCCTTTCTGGGGTTCTGTCATAATCTCAGTTTTTGGATCCGCCTTAGGGTTTTCTTGGTTCATTCTCATTCTTTCAACCTTAGCAATCATTCTAGGGAAATCGAATACTTCATGGTCCATAGCTTTGCAATAGAGGAAACTAGGTCTCTTTCCAGGGCATTCCTTAGCCAGATGTCCCGGTCTTATGCAACTGTAACAAAGGGTTAATCCTCTCTTTCTCTTAAATGATCCCCAACCTTTCTTGTACTGTGCGCTAGGATCATAGTAGCTAACCTACAAAAAATTCTTTCTAGGATCCTTCATCCATTCGCTAAACATTCTTTCTATGCATAGGTATAACATATATTTCCTTATTCTTATCAAATCTACTCATATCAAATCTTATTTCTTCTATCAATGCCCTATTTTTCAAGCTAAGATAAATCTTATCAAACATACATAGATCCATACTTTAGAAACAAAAATTTTCCACTAATCTTATCTTCAGCAAAGAACAAAGCTTCTAGTTCTTAAAAAATTTCACTATTCTTACCTTTATCAGAGCACAAAGCATTCATATCTTACCTCTTTTCTTCAAATCAGACTTCTTTTCTTTAGCATATAGCTTCACAAACCAAGTAGAGTACTATGCGCTAGAGCGACAGATCTACGCACAGAGATTTCACAATTTCAGATCGGATCTTTGCAAAAAGCTTCTTCTTTCTCAGTTCCCAGCAATCACATTTTCGGGTCTCGACAACGGAACCATTTGTTGGAACAGGGGTAGACCCAGGGTTCAACGATACAACAATGCACCAACAAAACCCTAACTATCAGCCCTTTCGGCAACACCTACGAAGCAAATGAAGTCTCACCCGAGGTAGAGGCAGGGGTGGTTGTAAGACTCAGATGTCTGCAACCTTAGCTGGGACACAGATCTGTGATTCTAACATTTAATAGAGCACTTAGCAGTTAACATTCCTCAACATTAAGATCTTGGTAACAACGCAGACAAACCCTAATTACAGAGAATTGCAGTATTCAACCAAATCCACATCTAATAACACTTATCATAAAAGGAACACATTGAATCTAGCAGCTTAAGACACTAAGCATACTCACATAGGTCAGATCTAACATTCATTCTCCTTTATAAGCACAAAGCAACATCATTTCTATCTAACATTCATCTATATCATAGCAAGTCACACATAAACACAACAACACATCACTCATAGAAGAGAAACACAACATATACGTGGTTCACCCCCCCCCTCCCTTGGGGCTACGTCCACCAACTCTTCTTCTCTTCTATTATCTTCTGTTAATCAGTTACATGCACAGAGCCTCAAAAACCCTACTCCGCATAGGACAGGAGATCTGCACACTTCACTAGATCCTCGTTCCCCGAGTTAGGTTTAGCACCAAGCCTCCTCTCGATCTCTTACAGTCCCTTGCAGTTAGCCTTACCAGTCTTACATAGTATGCACAGAGCACTTACAATCCTCTGATCACATAGATCGATCGCTACTTTCTACATCTCTTAGATTATATATATATATATATTACAAAAGTTGGCCTAGGCATGGGTAAACCCATGGGCCGACCTTCCCGTACCCATTACATGATCCCCAAACCCAAAAATCCCTAAAAAGGGGTCGAGATCCCACGATCTCCTCTTTGTCTTGTGCTCCATCTTCGAAAGCCCGTCGAAGTCCCCAAAATAGGTCAATCATGACCAAGTATCCTCAAAACTTGTTCAAGGGCCAAGAACAATCCTTGACATTTGAATCACGTCGATAATTTCAAAATGGTTGGTGCATAAATTCATTGTCTTACCCAATGCACTAATGTACATTATGGAGCATCTATCATGGCGAATAATATCCATGATCACACATCATGGAATGTGGGTAGTTATTCATTGCGATGGTTGTTCACAGATGGCTGACTCAATGCACTATCTCTAGTTCTATTATATCAACTTGGCACACTAAGTAGCTAGTGATATCATGTGATGCATTGATGTGGAATAGTAGTGTGTTTATTTGATGCTACAAAATGTGTAAAGTTCACTTCACAATGTGAGACAACATTATCACAAAATGGCATTTCATGTGTGAATGGATCAACACACTTGCATTGGTGCTATCATATCATGTTAGTGCACTGACTAGCCAAATTTGTTTATGTTGATGATATGTAGATATGCAATGAGTTGATATGGAATAGTAGCATCAATATTTGGTGCTACAAATTATTTAAAGAGCACTTCTAAACATGAGAAAACATTGCAATGTGATGGTAGTGTGTGTGGATGATGCAGTGCACCAATCTTGGTGCCACTATTTCACTTTGGCGTATCACTTGATGTTTTTCCTACATAATTTGTATATGGTGTTATAACATAAACTAGTATCATTGTGGTGTGATGCTATATATTATTCCACATGCATTGAAATCAGTCATGCCTACATGCACCAATTTATAGACACACTAGTATGTCATTAATATTTTACAATTTATTGCACTCATTAGTGTGTGTAGAGATGACTAAGTGCACTATAGACAATGCTATCAGACATCACTAGTGAATCATATTGGTGGGGCATGTGTTGTGCCCTCATGGTGCACTAACATGGTCTAGAAAGCAAATATTTATGGTGCATTTATTCATAGGAGCATGCCACTATTAGTGCTAAAGTTTATAGAATTATATCTAGCGCTCGTTAAAAACATAGGCACACCAAAGATGGTGCATTAAAATAGGTGCATCACATTGTTTTACACATATTTAATGCACTAAATTTAATAACAAATGAATATTAAGAACTTTAATAGTGATGAGAGACACTTTCTACAATCCAGTGTGAGGGAGACGTGTAATTCCTTCCATCCTCAACATGGATCTACATTGGTTTGGTACAAATTGGCTCAAACCACCACCCCAAGACATCTAATTTAATTATGAACCCCAGAGGTTCAACATAGAAATACAGATTTTCACTTCTTAAATGGTGTACCTCTTGATTGTGTGAAATACATGAAAGACTACATTATTGGAAGTCAATATTTGTGGGACTCAAACATGATAGCCAATGAATCCATAGCCTAAAATATCTCTTTCAACTCCTAGGTGATGGGAATGACATGTGGGTTTTTGACATGGATGAGACTATGCTCTCAAATTTTCTCTTTTATAGAGTGCATCACCATAGGTAAGACTAAGTAACAAATTCTCTCCCCCTACCCTATGTTTATTTCATGTCATCATATATATGGGTGGATAATTCTTCTTTGGCCTCTAGTTCATAGTGGAGATATGATTAATGATGAAGATTTCAATAAATGGGTGGATCTAGAAGAGGCATAAACATTGCATGCCAATTGTAGATTGTATTCCCATTTGCTTGAACTATGATTCATGACCTTTCTATTAATAGGAACATATGACTGTACCATAATAATTCCACTGAGAAATCCACAAGATCAGGTAAGTTTTTTATGATAGATAGACAATGTGGAAAGGATGGTCTAGCTAGCATCAAACTTTAGTAATTATATGGTAGCCTAGACCATCTCTAGATCATGTGGTTTAAATTATTTTTTCATGACTTTATCGAACAAATTACCAATGAGATTATACTTTTAGGGGAGATTCATAAAATAATTTGTTGTTCAACGCTCATTCCCACATTTGAGCTTCAATTTCTTCAACTTCAAACAATTTGGCCCGAGTTTTACTATTATACATATGGGTCATTTTCTCCATTTTAATTTCTCCTATAATTTTTTGTGTACCTAGTCACAATGTAGTATTAGGAGTATGTGATGGAATATTTTTTCCATAGGACCATGCTCTATGCATTACTTTATGACAATATTAACTTATGTTATATTTTGGATGTGTGGAATTAGTTAGGTTAGGTTCCTTCTGGTTTTTTATATTAAAGGTGGTAAAAACCATAAACCATCTATGTTTTTACAACCATCAATATCTAATTCAAACATAGAGCCACCATTATCTGAGAACTCTTGTGTATTGATGGATTTGCAAGTGCATTCTATTCTGACTAGAGTTGCAGGTGTAGTGCATTCTCAAGTGAGCAAGGGCTCCCATATTTTATTTTTTTCCGAGGAAATGTACTTGCGGAAAATCCTTCGAGCACTTTTCCATGATCCATGGATGGTAAGTGGGGTAAACCATTGACACTAATTACAAGGCCTCTCACTGAGGGAATCAAGAAATTCAAACCCATGACCAATAACAAGAAAGATAAAGCTCTAGACCAATTGAGCTAACCCTTAGGAATTTTTATTTAGTTTAGTTAGTTTATATACTTTTCATTTGAATTTGGATTTTATGTGCTATTTGTAACATTACACAGTGAATATTGAAGAAATATCAATAGAATGGTGACAACACATATCTTTATGAATCTAAAAAAAAAAGTACAAGTGTGCATTGTAAGTATAAGACT
>ML811817.1:50826-65400 GCA_009831015.1 Picea engelmannii
ATGTATATGTATATGTATATGTATATGTATGTATGTATGTATGTATGTATACCATCATCTTGTTGACATGGAAATTGGTTGATGTGACATGCCACATGGCTACTAGTGTGGTATTAATGTCCATTCATTATCCCCTAATGTGGCCATGTCTCCATCCTCACTAGTGAGCTAAATAATTGTTCCATTGATGAACACAATATTTTTTGTTTCATTGAACCTCCAAATTTGTCTCATCAAAAAAATTCAAAACCTTCCTATTCAATGGACTTTAAAATTAATCTCTTGACAAACTTAAAAAATTGTCCTTCAACGAACTTCAATTTTTTTTGTTTTAGTGAGCCAAAAAAATTGGATTTTTCATTTCAAAAAACTTTCAAATTCGTTCTTTCATTAGATTGAATTTTTTTCTCTTTTGCTGGACTTCAAATTTTTTTCTTTTAGCAAACCCAAAATGTGTTCTCTTTCGATGGAATTTAAAATTTGTTCTTTCGGTGGACTGAAATATTTTTCCCATCAAAGGACTTCAAAATGTACATTGGAAACCTATAGAATGCACTTTGATGAACTATTGGAACATCAAGCATTGATGGTTCATAATGTATTTGTTGGATTCAGTGGGTCGACCAATCGACCTACATCTAGATACAATCAATCAGGTGATCGACCAGAACTCTACATCAGTCGGTCGAGTAGTCGACATGCATGTAGGTCGGAAAATCAACCAGTAATTGAAGACATTCAGGTGGTGGATTTACCATCCCGACAATCGGCTATGATTTGGATGCATAGGTGGCCAAGTTGATCATCCTTGTCAAACTGAATCGATGTTGAGTGCTCAACACACCCTAAATGTTTTTGAAATTCTGTCACTTTTGGGTACCACTTGTTTTCTTTTATTGTCTGAATTCAGTTCAATATGAAGGGGTGGTTATTTTGTGTTTTCATGAATCTTATCGATCAAATCGGATTTGTTTGGAACTTTTTAAATGAAAAATTGTGTCTAAAGGAACTTGGCATTTTAACTTAGAATCAACAACTAACATTGTGACAAGTGCGCTTATGTTCAACATCAAAAAAATCCAAGCAGAGAAAGTGGCCACACAGTAATAACAATTGTCGATCGTTGATGCACCATCGACATCGGTTAAAGGCGGAATAAGTTTGCGTTAGTAAATCACCACACAGTTTCAGGAGATAGCCTATCATCATCGGCGTCGATAGAATACGAGAGTACTAAACGTTGACATGAGCCATGATAAACTCCCGATAGCCGATGATGGATACGTTGGTTCGGGGTCGGGGAAATCTTGAAGAGTTAAATACCTGAAAATTTCCACCTTGACGTATCTCCCATCGTTGATCCCTGATGCACTTTCGACATTGAGATATTTTCAAAAGAGTTAATCTGAGAGAAATTGGTTAAGCTTATCGTTGATTATCGATCCTTGATACTTTTCGGTGTCAATTGGGTAGGATCTGTTGTTAGAACGATTATCTAAGGAAAAGTCCCTGATTCCAAATAACACAAGTAAACGAAGATGCCAGTTTCAAGTGCCACGTGTCTTTGTCGCATAGGGGTGTCATAAGGTCTAGTTTCGTCCTAAATCATATTAAGGTTCCCTATGTCCTAGTAACACCTCTGCATCAGCCTTACCATGTCAGCTCTATACGACAAGATGGATCAGCGTAAAAAAAGTTGCAAGGAGATATCAACGAAAGGTGTTTAAAGAGAAACCCCGACCCCCAATCCACCATCTAGATTAGAAAAATGATGGGATGTTTTCAACACAAGATACAATCAGATTCTATCATTTAATAGTCTAGTTAATGCTTCACCCCGCATACATTGCTACCCCATGCACCGATTGAACAATAGGAATTTTAAATCACTGATATCCCACGTTATATCCTATGCCCGTGCCATCGACCTACGATCAAATTTAATTTTAAACATAATGAAGATCCGGCGATAGATTTTGTAGAACCACAATCATATCCGGAATTGAATAGATGATGCAACAAGGTAAGTTTGTCTATGTTTAAATCACTAAAACGAATTCGAATACTTTTGTTTTTCACACAATTTTCCATTTCCAGAGCATCCGAATAAGCAAAGAGAACGTCTCAAGACTGTGTTGAGTCTCAGACTATCAAAACCAGGGTAAACAAGAAACATAGGTATGTGTTAAATTTTATCAATTTAGCGGTCTTAATTTTTCATATATATGCAATTGATGTTTTATACAGTCTCTAACTGTGTTCTAGCTGCAGGGAAAAATGTCTCCAAGGAAGCCAACGACCAAACACTCGTCGAGAGAACCTAATCTAAAGGAGGCAAAAATTGGTGAGGGTTCTTCTCCTGGTACTGCGAGGCAGTTGGAATACGCTCCCAGGGCGGAGCTGGTCATTATAACCTAGACAAAGAAAGAATTCATTCATCCTTCAGTCTTCGACGATATAGAAGCAACCACTGGATCCAAAATAATGCTCCCATAGTGGGGATACCTATTCAATAGAATCAATCGAGAGGATTACCTGGAGTATATCCCACACATCAACTCGTATGTAAGGGTGCTCGATGATGAAGTTTTCCCAAACATTCGACGGTCGTGTTTTCACATGGTAGCTTGTTGAACTCCAATTTTCCCATCCATTGAGGTTTTGAGTTGGTTGATCGATCAGACAGATGCTCAGAAGTGCCTCATAAACGATGATAATGGAAGGTGTGTTGGAAATTTTCTCTTGACAGAAGTTCAGAAGTACTACAAGCTTAGGGATCAAGTGGATCGGCTGAACACATAATTCGTGGTGAAGTTCTATGAATTCCATGACACTAGCCAGTTGATGGTCTCATGGTGGAAGGAGGAAAAGAAATTTACCAATCATAGCAATGGATGGTATGGGAAAATGAACCTAAGGGAGCCATACATCTACTTGATGGCTCTAATCTACAGACTATATGGAGAAAAGGACTGCTCCAAGTTCTCTGAAGCATGGATAACCCTAGCATAAACTGTGGCTATATCGGGGAGTAGTTTCAACTAGGGAGTGATCATCTCCAAGAAACTAAGCACCTGTGTAGTGCAGGCCCAAACACTGAAAGAAGGATAAGCTCTTGCGTTTCATATGGCCTTGTACCTACTCGATGTTATCTGTGCAAGAAATGTCTTCGCCATCATGAATTTAAGCTGGGAAGTTGGGGAGTTTCCTTTTCATGTTTACTTCAACATACTATGGGAGAACATGTACAAAAACTCCTACGCCCTTATTTGCGATGAATTCATCACCCAGTCTATTTTATTTTATTTAAAAAGGAATGCCCAAGGCTGTCCGCAGTAGCCAAGAAAATGATATCGAAGGTAGGCCACTGGTATCTAGACAAACACACAACCTATATCAGGGTATTTTGGGCCACCGGAGCACCACATTTACTCTTGGATCATGTCCCAGACAGACTCATTATGGGAGAAATCTGCTATCATACTATCCTACAGGGCTATAACACCACACTAGTCAAGGACAAGAAGCGAGCTTTCATGTCATATGAATTCCATGTGGGGTTTTATCTAGTGAAGAAACTGATCAAGCCAAACAAGAAGTTTTGAGTCATATTGAATTCATGTTCCCGATAGGACGGTTTCACAAGCATGATCCTAAGGTCTTCTTCCTCCAACAAGCTTCATAAGTTTCTTCCTGTTGGCCATATGTACATGACAATTTTGAGGATGGGATTTTTACAGAATGCGCTCAGGACTAGGAGGAGGTACTACAGAGGAAATCCAACCTAAACATGACTAGGTTCAAGGCTATGAGCATGGATGAATAGATGGATACAATAGAGAAATTGGCTCAAGAGGATCTAATAGTTAGGGAATAAATCAGAGCAACAAATACCACAGAGGCACAAAGGAGCGAATTTCTCTTACTAGAAGGAGTGTAGAGAATCATTGATCAGTTACATAATGATCCTGATATCGTATAGATGATGAGGATCTTTGCGGATGAACCAATCATAAGCAGAGGAGAACCAAGTGTCTTAGAGTCCATACAACTTGAAGAAATCACTGATCCTAAAAAACCTAGAGTTCCATCACCACAAATCAGATCACCAAGGACAATTCCACCCCAACCTGAGGTATCAAGGATTCCAGGTGGAACAAGTGTACCAAACCCCCATGTTTGAATTAAGAACCATCTATGATGATGAGGAGAGTTTAGAGGTTTCCTTGGTAACTCTAGTACCAATTAAAGAGGAAAAGGAACTTGAGAAAGCATCTACCCCAAGTCCCAATTCTCCAATTCAAAACCTTTCACAGAGCGACCATGAGGTAGAAAGTGTATTAGGCACTAAGTTTCTTGACCTGTCGAGGACCCCAAAATACAACTCAAGGGATGAGCTAGAATCGGGTGGTCAAAAAGAGGAAGTTCAACAGTAAGAGGCCAATTACCAAGTAAGTGTTGAACCTACCCCTGGTTCTTCAATTTTGGTTGATACCTCTCTAGTTGATGAAAAACAAATGGAGGTCGAGCCATCAAAAAATATGAAAGAAGTTCAAGAACCAATCCTAGAACAAATACATACAGGCGAGATCCTGGGAAACACTCTAACCTGGGGAGAAAAACAAATCCTTGAGCCTATTGATGAGGTCGCCGATATACAAGTGATTTCCTATGATAGGAAGAGGAAAGATATCATGAAGAGGACCACCAAGAAGAGAAGTCTCACACTAGATAAATCGATTCTCATCACCACGGAGGAGAAGCTACTTAGCACAGAACATGCCAAGACATCCGAGCTTATTGGTGCAGGGATGGATATCACAGATGCCACGTTGTATACAACAAGGAGAGATGAAAAGGAGTTGGCTGCCACACTAAAGGAGTTGGAGCATCTATTCCATTTATAGAAATAATATCAAGACTCAATGCAGGCCACAATGTTCCTAAGGAGTGAGTTCGAGGACGCTGATGCAAAATTCACAAGTGAATGACACCTTTTCATTGCAGGCATAGCCAATTTCCAAGAAGATACCCTCATGGCACTAGCAACCTGGAAGGACGTGGAAAGGTGGTATGAAAAATATCATCAAGTGATAGAAAGGATTGATTACATCAACGCAGTACAAAAGGGATGAGACGTCGAAGAGAACAGTTTTCGATTGCTAATGGATAACAACATCGATAGGATCAGGAAAACAACTGAATATTGGTTAAAAATGGCCCTGGAACCTTAGCGGGAGATTCAGAAGAAGTGGGTCGAGTGCAAAAAAGGATGGGAAAATATTATTCAGGAGATAAAGGCATTAACCTCTCAAAATTTGACTCACCTGAAGACTTTGTCTACCTGCATGACATAGTCAAGTGACATTCATAACAAGAATCAACATGGACAATAGAGATCGCATAGGTGAAAAGCATGGCGCCGGGTCAAGTACAATAATTTATGGAGCATCTGATCAAGTCTCATGCATTTCTGCAGTAGTTGAGTATTAAAATACTCAAATACAAAGAACATGCAATAGAAGTAAAAGAAATTCTTTCATCCCTGATGGACTAGCATAGGTTCCCATATGAAAACACATGCGAGGATCTCTTCTTCAAGTGGTCGGAGTATGAGAAGAATCATCCACTCCCTGTAAAACCATGAGATGATTCTCAGATAACAAAGAGATCAAGCGCCACAATGAAATATTTTTTTTTACTTAACTTGCACTTGTAGTAGCTATTTTTAGTTAGTGATTCATTATAAATAAAGGGATTGACCTTTTAGCAAGGGTTGATGGTTTTGGGTAAAGACCCTCATTTTTGGAATTGTAAAGAACTATTTCTAAACTACTTTAATTGAGAAGTCTTGTTTAGGACCGAAGACAAAATACTGTTTTTCATCAAAGGCATTATGTGATTGGATTTAGGAGGAATTACTTATAGCTTTATTTCAGTAATTGATGTTGTAACAAGTAAGAGTTTCTGAATCTATTGATACGTTATCTGTCTCAATATTGCTTTTGGATTTCTTGTTATTAATGACGGAAATAAAATCGTTGTGTTAATGTTTGATTAATGTTAGATCTAAGGAAACTATTTTTCTTTCCATCATCTTATTACATGCATATTTTATTTACGGTAATTGCACTCATCCAATAATTGAAATACTATCAAGTTAATGTATTAGTACTAGGCTTGTAACATGTGTGAATATCTTTGTCTGCATGCTTGAGAACAAGGGTTATCCCAAGCTCAGCCTTATTCAATAGTTAAGACTCCCTTCCACCAGTTGGTTTATACCAGCATACATCATTTTATCAAACTCATCTAATAAAATAAAAGACAAAAAGAGAACATTTAAATAGAAGAAGGAACTTTCATAGGAAGATATCCTGTCAATTGCCACATAAATCCCATCGATAAATTGGCTAGATCGAAAGATCTGGAGAACCATTCCACCATCAAACGTTGTAGAGTCTAATTGTGACGTTGTGGCTGGTTTGGTTCATGTTGTTGAGTTAAAGGGATTTAGGACCCCTCAACATAATTGGCGCTAGAAGGTGAGCCTGAAGAATGAATGGCTAACAAAGTTGTTGATATAATATCTCGCATAGCCTACAAATTCAAAAAAACCCACATTCATGGCTAGTCAGTGTCAAGACAACCCACACACAGAGAGTACTCTTGAAACAAGTAACTCACCCCACAATGAGGAAGAAAATATATTCCCTGAAATACCTTATGGTCTTCCTCACGAGGAGTTGAGCCAATTTAGAAGAATCACAAGAGCTTACAATCAACAAATTGGATCGTTTCCCTTAGCCCTGTTACTTCCTCATATAAAACAAGTAAGAAGAACAGTGGTCGATACCCCCAACCAAGTTTTTTTTCACATAGTAGAATATCTGATATATTTTTCCCTCACCGATATTGAACAAACCCTTAACCTAATCCTTTAAACACCAACTGGTAACTACTCTGAACCAGACGATTTCGAATCTGAAGAAGAAGGGTTTAATTCGGATGACTCGGTTTCAAAATCAGATGACACGGGGGATAATAATAATAATAACAAAGAAAGAGGCAATCCACCTCCAAATAACCAACCTTGGTTGGCCAGAGATGCTATGGCAATCCCCGGACAGGTACATAACCTCCCTCAACATCTAGAAAAATTACTTCTCAATTTTGACCCTGAAACTTCTCGATTGCCTGAAGACCATATTAAAAATTTCATACTAGTGATAAGACTAATGAGCATACAACATGAGGATGTAGTATGTAGACTGTTTCCCTATACTTTGGAGAACTCATCCTCGACTTGATATTTTAACTTTCCCGTAGGGTCCATAACTAGTTGGATGAAATTCTAAAAGAATTTCTTAGACAAATTTGCAGAAGAAACCACCATAGGAGGTTTGATGGCTGAACTCTTCACCGCCACCATGAGTTCAAAATACAAGGTTAAATACTTCAATCAACGTTTTACCATTATCTTGAATAAATTTCAACCCAAAGCTAAACCTATCCAGGAGTTTCGAATTGTGGTATATGCTAATGCTCTCGCTATGTCTATTTCTATGTTTGTGAAAAGGGATGACAAGCATACCCTAGCTAAGAATTTCTAGGAAGCCAAAATGATTGAATTCCAAACGAAAGGATGCAAAGAGGGTCAGGTCTCACTAGTTAAGAGAAAATTTTAGCCTCTGCCCAGAAGAGGATTGCTGTTGATTAGACCTCCAGGAAAACAAGCATAACAAGGTCTCGAAAAATGAAGTAGAGACATAGATGACCTCCAACAGATGATAAAGAAACTCTCGAATGAAATCGTAGACATGAAGAGAAGTGTCGGGGAAGGAAACCAAGGTCAAAGGCCTTATAAATCCTTTCTCAAGAGAAACCCACCTTTGAAAGCAATTGAACCTCCCCCAACCAACTTAAACATCGATCTGGGTAATGTAGCCTCCAACTCTTTCTGTACATATCATCAAGAGAAACATTTTGAAAGAGATTTTCCCTAATGGGTGCATGCTATGAATTTAATGGCCAATCGATTCCTAGAACAAGTTTCCCTTACCGAACAATCAAGTAGCTCAGTGGTAAATATCGTTGATAAGGAGGAAGTTGAGCAACCAGAAGAAACATCCATGTTGTTGTGGGATCATGACCCACTGAGGTTTTTGCTGTGAAAACGTGAAGTAAAGTTCAACTGGTATCAAATGACCTTACCACTGTCCAAAATTCAAGAGGAAAACAAACAACCAATCACCCAAAAACACTTTTTGTCTCCCAAAGAAATACTATAAACATCCATACACAGGAGTCACCCAACATAGAATACAACATACTAGAAGACTTAAAAAGGTTGAAGGCTAATTGTTACACATGAAAATTACTCATTTCAGTGATGACCTATTGTCGTCATTATAAGTGTTGCAAGTGTTGTATTTTGACCACAAGTGTCGCAAGTGTCGTAGACATCATATAGTTATCTTGCATATGTTGTGTCTTGAATGACATCACAAGGAACACTTGATGACACCCTCAGAGACTGGTTAAAGAAGGACAAACCACTTTATGAAGAGTAAAAATATTTTTCCATGAAAAAGACCACTTAAAAATCAATTTTGAAGGGGAACGCTCCCCTACCCACTAGCAGGGAGTGCTAGCACTCCCTGGCCTCCTTTCAGGGAGCGTTTTAGCACTCTATGAACCATTATGGGGGAGCGCTAGGATTTTTTGAGGAAATCTTGGGCAACACTCCCCTACCCACTAGTAGGAAGCGCTAGCACTCCTTGAACTCCTTTGGGGGAGCGTAGTAGCACTCTCTGCACCATTCTGGGGGAGCGTTATTCTGTTGAGAAAATTAGGGGAAGATCCCCCTTATCTCTAAAATCATTTGGATTCGAATTTGAGGTCAAGTTTGGATATTAGGGAGGATCCACAACTGAAGGCAAAAGATCCTCAACCTATCCCAAGAATCTCTAAGGTGGTTAGGCCTCTCCAAGATTATATAAGGAGGCCTCCTCATGGTGAAAGGATAGATGGATTGGTAGAGAGATACCAAACTTATGATCTCATAAGGAAGGAGAGACATGCAAGGCATCGAACTTATGATCTCATAAGGGAGATTTATCAGTGAAAGTTTTAGTCATTCTGATCGTGGAACTTTTGAGCAAGGGTCTGGACAAAGAGAGATCGGTGAAGTTGCTACCTCTGCATCTACATTTGTAAGCACTTTGCTTTGTTTTCATTAATATATATATATGTGCTTGGCCTATTTCCTTCAAATTTGTGTATGTTTCATGAATTTTTTGTTTTTGATAGATCTATTTCGAAGCTAATCATGGTAGGAATAGGAAGTATGTTTTGTTGTTGTTGTTCATTCGATTGTAGGATCTTCTGAAGATCTTGGAGATCAATATCAACTGGAATCGAGAAAGGAAAAATGTTATTAAAGATATTTATATTGATTTCTTCTTATTCATTGACTACTTTAGCCTCATTAGAAGGAATGCTAGTGTTCAACATTTGCACCTTTCTGTCTTGGTTATAGGGGTCTAGTATCCAAGAGGAAATCCACTTGTCCGTAGGGGGATTCTCCTATAACAGAAATTGGTGACTCCATTGGGGATTGACATATATTTGTATTTACTTGAAATATTCCTACCATTTTCCTGCCTTTCATATCACATTTACTGGTTTTTTTATCATCCATTAGCCTTCTCCTACCTTCACTAGCAATCTCACCAATTTTTATGCATTCTGGATGAGTTTTTGCATTTTTTTGGCTCTTTTTCTGAGTTTCTGGGAGGACTAGTGCTCCCCTCTAGGCCATACCAGATCATTGATATTTTGAAATAACTCCCCTACAATGTTTTAGGGAGCATTGCAATGCTTTGTCCCCTTGAGATAGGGAGCACTAGTCTCTTTTTTGGGAGTTTTTTCCTTCTTCTGCTAAGTCGTTTGCAGCCTATTTTGCAGAGGTCTTTACCTAGAGTCTGTGGTTGGTTTGTGAAATTGTTTGGATTGTTTTTTTCTTCTTATCACTCCCTATTGTCTTGATTGGATATTGAAACCTTTTTCAGAAATGTGAAATTTCCCTTTCCAGCTGCTTGTTTTGTCAAGACAATTTAGGTATTTTCTCCTTTTCCCTATCTTTTATTAGATTCTTCTCTTCATATTATTGTACTCCTTGAATGCTTGTTGGTTGTCAAATATTTGATTTTGTTCTTGTCAAAACAGGTTTCTACTTGTTTTCTTTCATACCTCATTGCCTTGAGTGCATGCTTTGTTTGTAGCCCTTTTTTCTTCATGTCTTTTGCATCTGCATAGGACTCTTTCTCCTGATTAAAAGTAGTAGAGCATCAAAGGATTTGTATTTACTTTCATTATACATTAGAATCAAACAAATACCATAGTTTCTTTCTTTCTTTTGGGTAGTGAAACTAGTTTGAATTTGAAGTAGCGGAATTGCATGTTGTTTTTGGCATTTTGGGACATTGTGCATTTGGGAATGATAAACGTTTTCTCCTTCTCATAACATAGCTTTCATCGAAGTGACATATTTGCATTCTAATTTCTTTGCATTGTTTAAAGTCAGTCAAAACATCATTTAGTCCACTCCATTTCAAGCGCTAAACTAAAATTTATCAGACATTTTTACATTTTCTGTTACAAACATACATTAGCTTAATGTGTAGGGATTTGGAATAGGTTTAAAGAATAACTTTCCAAATATTTTAAGAAAAATTAGCATCTTACGATAGGGAGAGAAAATCCAATTTTTATATAAGCTTACTGGGATCCCCCTCTCACACAGGGTTTATGCACGAGGTCACGTTCGGGAGAGTTACAAAGATCATCCCTTGGTGGTTCAACCATTAGTAGTAGTCATATCGTATATTGGGGGTTCTTCTCGAGGTCCAACTGTATTCATTTGGTCTCGGTGCTTCGTGAAATCCAAATCCGTTTGGGGTCCTCTGGAGTTCTACCGATCCACTTGTCCTCAATTCTCTTGAAGGATTTCAAACTTGTTATCCTGCCCATACATTCAGACTGGACTGTCAACTATACCCGCCCAGGGGCTAACTACTAGTTGGTGACCTTAGTAGCCATAACCTTCAGGGTCTTACAAAAGGTGACGGTGAACGGAAGTCTCACTGTACCTGGAATGGACATTGGTCAAACTCACTCAGGCTCCTTGGAGGGTAAATCCACAATTACTACATGGAATCTTGTACCAAGGTGTAAGTCCATTAAGAAGGTCACCAACGTAACTGATCCACCCACTCTATCCTCACCCCTTCTTATATTGATCTCGCAATGTTGGATTTCATCACCAACTAGTGATTTCATTGTGGGAAGTTTTGCTTGATTGTTTTCTTATTAGGTTCATCATGTGTCTTGTTTGTTTTACTTAGTGTAACTTAGGTCGAGTCAGTGTTAAATGGCATCAACTCCTGGGAGTACCAATGGAGGAACCCCTTTTCCTGGGGAACCTTTCATCTTTCCTTCTTTTGGAAACATTGGTCCTTCGTACATTGCCACACTGAGTCTTCCTGGACTCACCATCGGATTACTAGTTTGGTTGTTCCCCACTCCGGTGATCTCGAATATTCCCAGTGTTTTAGCTGCACCTTATGCTTCATATGTAAGTACACCACCCACACATCAACCTCATGTTGAATTTTCCCCTTATTCACCCATTAAGTCACCTTTCCTTTGTCCTTCTTCACCTAGTGAAAGATTTAAAGCAAGTACCTAGGTTGATAAAAAAAGAAGAAATAGAAGGAGAAGAAGAAGAAGAACCCGAAAAGGACTAAGCCTCCAACTACATCATATGTTGGATCCAAGGAACCCACTACTATGAATCGTACTGAGAGTGTTGATGAAGTTGACAAGATTAAAACGAAGAATCTGAAACCCAAATTTCGTTGCAGTCTTTGTAAGGGTGACCACTTTTTGAGGGATTTACCTGGTCTTCCCAATGTATTAGAAATGTGGTCCTCCACATCATCAGCCTCTGCTAGACATGCTGGTTGTCACCCCATCAACTAGTGACATTAAGGATGGTAAGAAGAAGACAACTGCCAAATTTACCTGCATGTTATGCAAAGGTGATCGTTACTCTCACCTTTGTCCTCGTATGGACAAGGCTTCTCTTTTGTAAAAGCTTCAACCTCCAACTGGTTATCACAAGATTTCCCCCAACCCATTGTTAGTTGATGGAATGGTCAATACGTAGTTGATCCAGTTCCATCATCGATCAACCCCACTTTTCATCTGAAAAGTGAAACCTGAGTGACTGATCCAGTCCCGTCATTGGTCAATCCCACCCTTCATCTAAATATTGCCAATGTGGTCAATCCCACTCCTCCTCTGACGAGTGCCAAAGTGGTTGCTCCGGTCCCTTCATCGGTCAGTCTGGTTGATCATGTCGTCAATATGGTCATGTCCTTAGTTGAACCAGTTGACAAATTGGTTGATCTGATCCCATCTTTGGTAGATCTTGCTCTCTCGTTAGAGAGTGCAACCCAAGTGGTCGATCCATTTCCACCTGTCGACCCCATTCTCCCCTTGGAGAATCAAACCAAAGTGGTTGATTTGATGTTTTTATCAATTGATCCTACTCTCCATTTAGAGAGGAAACCCGATACTGCCTACGTTCTCCTTATTGATACAGAATCTACCGTGTTGGGGGGCATTCCTCCTTCTCCCATGAAACCCCCTCCAAGTAATGAGGCCATCCTTTTTTATTGGTGTTAATCCCTAATATTGGCTCATTACCCCTTAATTGGGTCATATTATATTAGTAATGTTATTTTATTTATGTCGGCTTTAGGCCATTAGTTGTAATTATACCTTCTAGTCTCCTATATATACCAAGGAGACATTTTCATTTTGAATCATCTTGTACTTGAACATTTAAGTGGGGTAAAAGGAGGTTGCCCCCTTGAAGAGGACTATTATCTGAAATTATCTCTTTTTCAAGGCGTTGAGTAATTTTTCTGAGGATTTTCTATGCTATATTGATATTTGGTTCTTAACATATGGTATTAGAGATCAAGGTCTTGGGGTTTCGCTGCTACATCTGAGACACCTTGGAATTTTCATTATAACTATTTTTATACAACATTTCAGAAGGAATGACTTGGAGGATATTTAGTAGACGGATCAAGGTACGTTGGGTTCAAAATTCAGCTCCCGAGGCCTTATAATTTCGGAGATACAACCTGTACAAGATAGGGTTCTGGAATCATCCTGTACTGAGTCATTGCAGAATTTGCGCTATAAAAACTTTTCTGTGATGTTTCAGACACTGAACTCTAGAGGATATTTACAAAAATTAGTAAGGTATCTATGGTAAAAAATTTATCTTCTGGGTCATCTTAAATTTGTATATACACCCTGTGTAATATAGGGTATCTGACTAGTCCTATTGACTAGTCTCAAGAAGGTGTTCCAGGTAAAAAAATCATAACTTCTTCCTTGAGTATCCAAATTGTGTGGGACTAGATTCATTATATCATGGATAGTCTGTATTATTTCTAGTGTGAGTTTCAGAATTTTATATCAATTATTTTGTGCGGGGAACACTATACAAGTGAGATCTCTCGGAAAGGACAAAAATCAGCAAGTTGTGGGGAAGTTACTCTAAATTCCATTTGGCACATCCAATTTTGATCAGACCTATGGCATTGCAAAGAATAAATATCAGAGAACTACATAAAATAAATTTTCATACTTAGAAGGGCCGAAACTTGGGAGATACAACGGAAGAAATATTGTCTAGCAGAACCACCTCAAAATCAAGGTTCAAAAGTGATACTTGGCCAACATGCCACCAAAAAAGGGAACTTCTACACCAAATAAGCCTCCAGAAAATCCTACTTGGACTCTTGATGAAGGTGAAGAAATGCGTAGGGACATAAATGAACTACAAAATGAGATGGATTCAATGGAATCTAAGTTGGATACTAAGATGGATTCAATGGAAGCTAAGTTGGATACTAAGATGGATTCAATAGAAGCTAAGTTGGATACTAAGATGGATGGTTTAAAAGGGGAGATCATGGAAGTATTGAAAATTTTCGTAACAGAGAAGACACCTAAAAGTGAAAATGCATCCCATGAAATTCATGATGAGGACACAAGGAAGGTGAACCAAGAATGGAGAATTTCCAACTTTGGTTTGAAGACCAACCACGTTCATAAGATTGATATGAGGAAGTTTGATGACAAGGAACCAATCACATGGATACTTCAGATGGAGCAATTCTTTGATCTCCATAATGTGCCACATACACAAAAGGTACGAATTTCTTCTTTATATTTAGAACCTAATCAATTTGTATTGTATCGATGGCTTTGTTCTTGCAAATCACTCATCACTTGGACAATTTTCATGGAAGAAATGATAGCACACTATGAGGATACAAGGATTAATACCTTCTTTAGCCAATTGATAAATCTCAAGCAAAAGGGTTTAGTTACCGAGCACATTGAGAACTTCCAAATATTGAATATAAAGGTAACCGATATTCCAGATGAGCACTTGATTGATGTATTCATAGGAACTTTAAAGGA
>ML811817.1:68517-122382 GCA_009831015.1 Picea engelmannii
ATTGGTACTATGGCATACAAATTGGAGTTGCCTGCATCTTCATGAGTACACCCAGTTTTCCATGTTTCATGCTTAAAGAAGGTTATAGGAGACAAGATCCTAGTTCAAACTATATTGCCAGAACTTGATGAGGAAGGAAAAATAATATTGGAGCCTGAAGCCATCACTGACACAAGAATTCGCTAGCTGAGGAATAGATCCATTTCAGAGTATCTCATTAAATGGAGGAAACTACCGGCTGAAGATTCCACTTGGGAAGATGAGTCTTTTATACAAAAGCATCTATATTTACTCAAGCATTGTGGACAACACTTGTCTCAAGGGGAGGGGCATGTTAAGCCCTGATATTGGCTCATTACCCCTTAATTGGGGCATATTATATTAGTAATGTTATTTTATTTATGTCGGCTTTAGGCCATTAGTTGTAATTATAACTCCTAGTCTCCTATATATACCAAGGAAACATTTTCATTTTGAATCATCTTGTACTTGAACATTTAAGTGGGGTAAAAGGAGTTTGCCTCTGAAATTATCTCTTTTTCAAGGCGTTGAGTACTTTTTCTAAGGATTTTCTATGCTATATTGATATTTGGTTCTTAACAATTGGGGTGTGTTTACTAGACCTCGTCTTCCCTCTCACATTCCTTTCAATATTATAGTATAGGTTTGTGGTCAAGACATTCCTCATGCACTGATAGATGAATGTTACAAGGAAAAAACTCTCTATGGCCAAGGGTAAACCACAATAGACAAGTATGACTGCAGAAATCAACTCAATTCCAACATGTGCTATATAAACTAATGTACAATACGAGGAAGAAGCCTACCTCGATCCAATCATTTGATGTTGTTCCACCGTTGAGCACTTTGACCCAAAGCTTTACACTTGCAAGAAGTTCTCAACAAACAAGCGATGCAAGTATATAGTTACAATATATAAAATGAGTTAGCACATCAGATAGCACAATCCATTAATAAACATTACAAACATGCTCACGGATAATAATCATATATTTGCAAGATATCGATAGGATGGGAAAGGAGTATTTCTATTAATAATTGATCAATAGAAGTATCAACATTACAAACTTCTGTGTCGGCACGGTTCGAAACCAAGAAACCAAGTTCCTTCCAACTCGGTCTCCACCACTTCAATCCTCCACCAAAGGCAAGCTCATAGAAAAGAGGTAATGAGGTCCTCTCTACAATAAGGAAAGAGCTTGGGGGCTAAAAATTGTGTTTAGAATTGAGGGACAAAGGGATGCAAACTCAATATGAAGTAATTTCTCCAGAGTAACTTTTCTCTCAAAGTTGAATTCTTTATCCTCTTTTTCCATAGCTCGAAATTGTGCTCTTATAGCCTCCAGAATGCAACTGAAGGGCCAAGTCAGAACGTTTCTAGTATATGGAAGGCCAAAGATCAGAGATCTTTTGTCACGACATGGAAACCCGACCTCATTTTGTATTTTCTAGCACAAATCCCAATATATGTGAGTTGTAGTGGAGAAAAAAGCGTATATGCATCTTACAAAGAAGTTAGGGAGTGTATATGTGGAAAGTATATATATTTTTGGCTTTGGATTTATCAAAAGGGAGTTGATAAGTATGCATAGGTAAATGGAAAAAGACTCTCTATGCAAGATAGCAATGGTGAGGCAAATCTTGCTATAACATATGCCCCCTAATGTGTGAGATCATAGGAGTATCTACGATGGTCGAAATACATTATAAATAACCCAAAAGTGGAGTGGTAAAGAACCAACTGGAAGAACTCAATTGCTCATTACATTACGTACTGACTTTGCATACATGGCTGCCAAGAATAAAATGCAGATCCATGTGGAAAATATACCAACAAGTGTTCATGGCCATGAGTAGGCAAGTATGAATGCGGTTACATGCCAATAGTTGTCACTGTCATGAACAAGGCCCAATGAAACTAGTCTCAAAATCAATCTGAAGATATTTGTATACCATGGAGTACAATCTAATCTCCCATGATTGCTGAAGTCTAATAGGTACTGGTCCAATGAAATGGAAGAAACAAATCAGGAAAGTTGCGTCCAAAAATTGATGTCTTCAAGTCTTCAATACAATCCGCCAATGGTGCAAGTCTACATCAAGTGAATAAATGAGTTGAGTTCGAACACGATGAGACATCGTTTGATTACTGGTCATTGAGGTATACCGTTAACAAACATGAGACAACCTACCAATGATGAAAGTAGGTATCAAGGCACTGAGTACATCTCTACAAATGTGAATAAAGGAGCTGGTGTCAAACACTTGAGAGATCCATTGATCAGGAGACATTGATGTATTCCCATATGTCAATGGCGATAGAGATTTCCACTAATGACTGCAAGACTCAAGGTACTCATAAAACTCTAGGTCTTATATCCAAAATACATGAGCTGAAGTCGATGGAAAGAGACCCACTGAAAGGAGAGAATTAAGGCATCTCTCATCAGTCAACACGAGGAAAAAAGCAGGAGGTTCATGATTTGGTGGAGATTGGACAAAGAACATGTTCACGAACCAACGAACCTGTGCATCTTTCACATGTGCCAAATGCAAGCGGTACACAAAAAATACCCTCTGAATAGAAGCCAATGATGAAAACTGCTGACAAAGGTGAGGAAAACACCAATAAGGCTAATGGAATTTAAGACACTGCATGAATCCCAAAGTGTGAATAGATGTCTTGCTGTCGAACACAAGGGAAACCCCCCAATCAACAACCCATGATGAAATGTCGATTTTTGGGTTCAAGGTGACCTACCAATGATGAAAGTAGGGCCAAGGTGTGATCATACCAGTGTTAATGCACCGGATCCCATCAAAACTATGCAGTTAAGCACACTTGGGCTAGAGTAGTATTGGGATGGGTGACCTCCTGGGAAGTCCTATTGTTGCACCCTCCATCTGTTATAGAAAGATTTTCCTCACCATTGCTATCTTGCACAGAGGGAATTTTTCCATTTCCCTATGCAGACTTATCTTGCTATAACAATGAAGGTTCATCCTTTAGTATTTTTTCCTCTATTTATTGGAAAGATTTGGGTTATCCTCAACTTGTGTCGGTTACCAAGACTCTGTTCTCTTTTAACAGAAGAACCAGTCACCCTTTAGGGATCCTTCCCCATTTTCCCATAACTTTGGGAGGGAAAACTGTCTTTATTGATGTTATGGTAGTCCAGAACCCCTTGGATTTCGATTTACTCCTTAGGTGAGATTATGTCTATTCCATGAAAGATATTGTGTCCACTCTTTTTCATGTGATATATTTCCCTCACAATGGAAGAATTTTGGCTCTTGATCAACTTTCATGCGTTGGTCCTGACTTTATTACCAACCCAATGACCTCTCTAAATGGTTCTTATATGCAGACGGTATTGCCCCCACCACAGGTCAATTATGTGGCCTTGTCTCCCATGACTTCAACTTCCAATGACTTAGATCTGGTAGTTGACATGGTGATTTCTTCGGTAGGTATATTGGAGCCTGATCTCCTTGTCCCTATCAAAACCCTCAACATGTGTTCCTTCCAGAGCGTTGTTCTTCCATCTAGTGAATATCTCTTGGAGGCCATGACCAATTTTTGTCCCTTGACATGGTGTCCTTCTAGAGAATTATCCTCTTAGAAGCCATGATCAAGCAATGGTCACAAGAAAAATTTTTCTTCTCTGTGGAAAGCTCGTTAAAAAATGAAACAGAGGCTATGAGCATAGTTTCGATTATCTGTGGCAAGATCATTAAAAAATGAAACAATGATCTCGGGATTGAATCTGGAACCTTGAGCATAGTTTTCCCTTATCTGTGGAAAGATCGTTAAAAAAATGAAATAGAGGTCATGAGCATAGTTCTTTTCCTCTATGTTTTCACAGGGGAAGACCCAGGGCTCAGCTCCAAGAGCACACCAACAAGCCTTGACTACTAGCCCTTTCAACAACACCTGCGAGGCAGATGTAGTCTCACCTGAAGAAACTATGTGGGGGTTGCAAGACAAAGATGTATACAACCAGAATGAATGTAAAGTGGGTTCAAAGTGATCAACACACAACAATCTAGTGTTCTTTACCTTCCTAGGATCTACTGTGCAAGATATATCTATCAGATCTAACACAGTAATACAATAGTAGTATATCAAATGACAAGAACAACGCATCAATCACACATAACACAAAATATACGTGCTTCACCCTCTCTCTACGGTTACATCCACATAACTGTGCTTTATGATATATTAAGATGAAGGCATACAGTTCTGATCTAAACTCTTAGCCAACAAATCTTCTCTCTTCTTCTCTCTATCTCTCCCCTCCCTATGCACCCAGATGAAGATCTTACAATACCAGAAGGCTCTTACTCTTAGCACTTCTCTCTCTCTCACAATAATCCTCACTTGATCATACAAAGGTAACAACAACATCTACTAGAACCAACTGGAACGAACCCTCTTCCCTCATATAGGTTCTTATTTATACATTACAATCACTCACCGACATCCTTAGGCCGAAACCTAGGTTTCAAAACCCTAGGTGTCTAAAACCCTAGGTCAACTTGACCCACATTTTCAGGGATTTTCTAGGCCGTCTTTCCTTCCTTATCACGCAGTGATCCAAAGCATTTAATGGTGGCTCTTTCCTCTTGCTGAGATGTCCATGATCATTCTTTATTTCTGATCTTTCGTCCTCGATCTCCTCATCCAATGGATTTCTTTCTCGGACTTCGCTCTGTCTTCTCTGCTCTTTTGCTCACTTCGAACTCGTATCAGTCACTGTGTCTTCTGCGAAGTTCACATTTTTCCTTTTCTTCCTTGTTCTTTTCTTACTTCCATAACCAAGGGATAATAGGCCCGCAACACTCACCCGTGACTCGTCCCGAGACACTTCAGATCTGATCTTTCTATTTTACTTAGACTTCAGACAGTGCAGTGCAGCCTTTTCTTTATTCTATATGCCTCCTCTCCTTTCGTTGTGCAGAGTATATTTTCTGTGTCTGGTACCTAGTTTCAACTGCACCTGGTACCTAGAACCTTTTCCTTATGTTTTTACTTGGAGATGCGAGGCAGCTGGTTGTCATAGTACAACTTCAGTCGGCTCCCATTCACTAATCCTTCCTTCCATTCTCCCTTTAAAGTCTTCAACTGTGCATATCCTCCTTCTGTAACATAGGTGATCTCTTATGGCCCAAGCCAATTCGTTCTAAACTTCCCAGGATGTTTGATGAACTTACTGTCATATACCAGTACTAGATCACCTTGTATAAATGCCTTGTTCTTGATGTGCTTGTCATGATAGGCCTTCTCTCTTTCCTTCTGTACCTGTTGATGAAATCCTGCAACAAATATGTCTTCCTCCAGTTCGACCAATTATGAAAGCCTCTCTTGAACAACACCAGTGTCATCCATATCTATAAAGGCAACAATTCTTAGGCTTAGTACCAAATATTCCATTAGCACAACGACTTAGAGACAATATACGAACTTAAAAGGGGTCTGCATTGTCAGCTTCTTGCAGGTGGTTCTATAGGCCCACGGTACTGTTGGTACTCTTAAATCCCAGTCATCCCTATTCACACTACAAATCTTTGTCAACACTGTTTCCAATATCTTGTTGAATTCTTCTACTGTTCCATTTTCTTGTGGATGGTAAGGCGTTCTCTTCTGATGCTGGACTACAAATTCCCCAGTCAAGGCTTCAACTGTCTTATTAATGAAGTGTGTACCTTGATCAGTCATAAGGATCTTTGGGCATCCAAACCTGGTTATGATGTCATCAAATATGAAGAGTGCAATTGTAGTTTCACTAAAGTTCTTGACTACTCTTGCTTTAGCCCATTTGGTCAAGTACTATGTTACAGTAATGATGTACCTTACTCCTGTGCGCTTTCCTGGTGGGTTTATAGGTCCGACGAAGTCAATGACCCATTTCTCAAATGCTTGTAGGGTCAACTATGGTGCTAATGGAATTTCATCTCTTCTGTATGGTTTCCCAACTCTTTGGCATACTGTAATAGTCTTTAGCATCTCTATGTAAGGTAGGCCACCAAAGGCCATCTCTAAGAAACTTATGTGCGGTTTCTTTCCTAATTTAATGTCCTCTTGTGATGCCTTCATGATATTCTGTGAGGATCATTGGTCACTCTTATTCCATAACACATCTTCTCAGTATCTCATCAGGTCCCATTTTGTATAGATGCCCAGCTATAAGAAAAAAGTCTACAACGTGCACTACTAGTTGTTTCTTCTGGGTAATTGTATATTCACTAGGTGCCATTCCTATTGACAGGAACTGGAATATCTCTGTGAAGTGGTCATCAATATTTCTAATGGATAGAAGTTGTGCATCTAACAGTGTGTCCTCCAAACTAGTGGGCTCTTCTCCATGTTCCAACCTCGACAAGTGGTCAGGACCTTTGCTCATTCTTCCTGGCTTTACTATGATCTCAAAGTCATATTCTTGAAATATCTGAATCCATCTGCATATTATCCCCCCCAACACTGTGTTGTTGACTAGGTATTTCAACGCGAAATGATCAGTAAACATTTTAAAGTTTCCTCCCAACAAGTAGTGGAAGAATTTTTGCAGTGCATACACTATGGATAACCCTTCTCTCTTAGTGGTGGTGTAGTTAATCTCAGTTATTGATAGCTTCCTACTGGAAAAGGCTAACGGGTGATCAATATATTCTTCGCCAGGATGTGATAACGCTACTCCTAAATAAATATAATATGCATTGACATGCACATGAAACTCCTTGCTCCAATCTGGAAAAACCAGAATAGGCGCAATAACCATTTTCTATTTCAGTGTGTCGAAGCTCTACTGGCATTCTTCTGTCCAGTTGAACTAACAATATTTCTTCAAAAGATTCTCCATGGGTGCTATAATCTGGGAATATCCCTTAATGAACTTCCTGTAATATCCTGTGTGTCCCAGTGAAATGCACAGTTGTTTGATTGAAGTAGGAGGGGGTAGATCAACTATAATGGAAATTTTAGATGGATCGACCAACAATCCCTGCTTGCATACAATATGACCTAAAAACACTCCAAATGGTGAGAAGAAGATGCATTTCTTTAGATTCAAGGCTAGTTGACACTACCTGCATGTGTCCAATATTAGCCTTAGACATTCAATATGATTCTTTAATAAACTAAAAATAGTCCAATCATCAAAATATTCTTCTAGAAATTTATGCAAAAACTCCTTGAATGCTTCAACCACCACCTTGGAAAAGATGGCTGGGGAATTATTCAATCCAAATGGCATGACTGTATAATAATAGGACCCCCATTCTGTTGCAAATGTGATCTTATGGAAATCTTCCTTGGCAATCTGGATCTGATGGTATCCTGAAAATCCATCTGTAAAAGAATATACCTCCTGGCCTCCCACATTATCTAACACTTTGTCAATGAATGGCGTAGGGAAGGGGTCATGCAAATAGGCATCGTTAAGATTTTTGATATCTACACAGATCCGGATCTCTCCTGTCTTCTTGTCTTGCACCACCATAGGGAAAATCCACTCTGATTCTTCCACAGGTTCTATAATCCCTGCTTCCAACATTATGTCGAGCTCAATCTTCACTTTCTCCTTATACTTAGGGTTTAGTCTATTGGGTCTTTGTTTGAATGGTCTTACATATGGCTTCAAATGGATCCTCATCTCTCCCATAGGCCCTTTAATTCCCTTCATATCAATAAACTTGGGTGGAAACAAATCCTGATATTCATGCAATAACTCTGTGATTTTTTCAAAAGTGGAAGCATCCTAGTAATCTCCAACATTTGCAAGCTTCGTTGTCTGATCTGTTCCAATATTGAATTTATTAATCTTGATTGGTTGTCCAAAAAATGGTAGCTCAACTCCTAGTCCTTCTACATCTCTTTGGTCTTCTATTTATGTGATGTTCACCTTTCTTGGATCATCGTCTTCATCAGCATTGATGTTGTAACAACCTTGCAGTTTCTGGAGAGGTGCAGTCCATTTGTCCTCTTCTTGTTCTAAAGGTAGGCTAGAGGCCTCCTCAAATACTTTCTGTCTTACAATATGTAGTGCTTGATCTACTGAAGGATATTGACTTTCAAATAAGAAGGTGGTTACAAAATTCTGAGTCATACCTTCCCAATCTATAGTGATAAGGCATATTTCTTCTTGAAGGTACCAGTTGATAGGTGTCGTGTCCAGCGTGTTAATGAATTTGTGCACCCACTGCTCTTGAGGAATGTTGCTCTAGACTTCTTCACAATTTCTCACATGGTCCTTTGGGAAAATTTGACCTATGTACCGAACTTCACAACCTTCTACCTGTTCTGAGAACCATGTTTTCATTAGGGTACGACATTGTACCCATTCTGTAATGCTACTTTTGTGTGTCCCCCACCATCTTGTTGGGGTTTCTTTTAGGGCCTCATCCATTTCCAACAACCTTTGTTTCATTGGTACACTTTCTTCAAAGTCTGACAAGAAGGTTTCTAAAGGATTCATACCATCAAAGGTGGGGAAGTTACTTACTGTTGTGCCAATCCAGTGAACATCTTTGGTTAATCTAGCACATCTTGTGGATACTTCATACATTTTATTATGTCAGTTCTCCAATGCTTCTTCTGTGTCTGATGAGAATGTGCTATCACTTCACCAACTTAGGTTTCCATCGGTTGTAGGATTAATGTAATCCTGTTGTCTGGCTATTATTTTGTATATGTTTTCCAGTTCATATGCGACATCTTCTTCTCTGATGGGATCTGTGTATTGTTGATCTTCATCTGGATCTAAAGGCGCAATGACCCTAAGGCCATATTTTTCAAAATTCATACGTATTTTCTTTAAATCAACCACAGTGGAATTATTGAAAGCCCAATCAATTCCTAACAGTGCAGGGTAAGGACAACTATCATCAACTATCTGAATTACCATAAAATCTGCAAATGTTCTTACTCAGTCGATGTCCACAGGGACATGTTCTAGTCTTCCAAAGGGGATGACAACTTGCTGATTAGCCATCCTAAGTCTAATAGGGGAATAGATCAACTCTGGTTTTCCCATTAGTGCCCAAGTTTGCTTCGTCATGAAATTTTCCTCTGACCCTAAGTCGAGGACCACATAGTCTATACCATATTCTCCTATTTGAGCATTCAAGTGTAATTCCTTATTTGTCCTTCTCTTTTTATCGATTTGGTGTACTGCGTTATTCAATAAGGGGTTTGTCTTTCCTAGCTCATAATGTTTGATTAAATTTTGTAGTTCTTGTATAGCGCTCTCATCCTGAATCAACTTAATATAAGTATATAGGAATTCCATGAGTTTGCTTACCTCTTTTCCTTCTCTTGGCGAAGGAGATTGATCAAATGCCTAAGGAATTCCATATTCTCTTACTTCTGGTCATGTCTTTGATGAAGAACCTTGGTCTCCTTTGAAATCTTTTCTTGCCTCCTCGAATATTTTTCTTTCTTTCTTTGCATCGAAAGTTTGGGTCTTCTTTGTAGCTTTCCTGATTCGTGAGTCATCTAGAGTCTTCTCTAGGGCCAGTCTGTCTTCTCCTGTAACAACGCCTCATCTAGTTATAACAATGACTCTAGGGTCTTCTCTGCGAGGTTCATATTTGATCAATTGTATCTGTGGGTTCTACTGAGGTCCTTGTTTCTATTGAATTTTATCCAACAATGCTGGACATTCCTTGATAACGTGTTCAAAAGAGTTGCAATAGCTGCAAGTGGTACAAGGGTTATGACAGTCCCTTGCCAAGTGTCCTAGCTATGCACAGTTATAACATATGATCTATCCTCGACCTCGAACCATACCTCGTCCTCGTCCTCATCCTCTGAATCGACTGCGAGGATTGAAGTTTCCTCTTCCAGGGGAGTGATACTGTGTAGTGTTTCCTTCTTGTTGTACTTCACCTTCAATCTTGTATATGTCTCTTGACCTTTCATGCATGAGATCGTAAGCCCTACGATCCATATCATCGTGTCCCATGGACTTACATAATGTGAAATACAAATTTGTGGGTGTCTGAACATATTTTTTCATGTAATAGCACTTACCAGGGTGATGTCTATTTCTGCATACCTCACACCAAGGTAAGGTGACTTGCTTCAAAGGGCTCAGAGCTCTAGAGGCCAATTATTTGTGGAATAGGGGACAATGTTACTTATCATGGCCTTCTAATATTCATATGACACACCATATGTCTTCTCTTTTATATTTTCCCTTGTCTTTCTTCATATCTTCAACCTGCAAAGACAAACTAGTTAGCTGACTCAAGATTTGGCTCATACTTGAGTTGGATTCTCCCATAGGGGCTGATTCTATCTTCATGGTGATCTCCAGTGCCTCAGCCTATGAAGAAATCTTCTATTGCATCAAAGTAAATCTGATGTGTGGTAAGAGGGAAACAATGAACCACTCTTTGTTCTTCTCATATGGGATCTGGAAAGTCAATCGGCCTATTAAGGTCTTAAATCATTGATTGAATTCCCAAACAGGTTCGGCTACCTTTTACTTGATCTCTTTTAGCTCTGTAATACATTGTGACTCTGACTTGGGTTTCTTGAACTCCGAAATCAATGCATTCTTGATTTCATTCAATGACTTAGGCTATGCAAGTCCTTGGACAAGTTTCATGTACCAACTCAATGCGCGATCTCTTAGGGTAGTACTAAACTGATTTCTTTTAACAACTTCATTGGTGACATTCTTAATATTCCATATAGCTTCACATAGAAACAAATGTTGATCAAGATCTTCAGATCCATCTCCCCTAAAGATAGGGAGCCTCATCTCATCTGCCATAGAGCTACCTAGGTTTCTTGTCTGAGTGTATGCTAAATTGTTAGTAATAGTACTCTGAGGACTCTGGCAATTATGACTATTTGGATTGGTTAGTGCCACTGAATCAATGGGAGGGATAATAGTACTTACTTCAATGGTTTTCACAGTTCCCAAAGTCTATGGCTCATCTCGGTGAAGATATTCATCTTTCCCTTCCTTTGTCCTAGTGGGTTCTGAGTGTTCTTCATTCGTCAAGTCTGCCTCTTCTCCACTGTAGAAACCCTCATCCCCATAGTTATGCTTGAATAAGGTCACAAGATGAACTTCTTTGAAAAATCTCCCACTGCCTGTATGTCCAGCCTTTGTGTCGCTGTCACTGTCCAAATTCCTGAACATTAGCTTTTTCAAATTTGACCAATCTACTGTATCTTCAAGATGTTCTTCTCATGTAATAACATCTTGATTCTCAACTTCAGATAATGTAAAAATGTTCCTCTGGGACCCTTGAAGAAATATCTCTCAGCTTGGCTGTATGACTCTACTCTGTCAACAACAAATTTGGTGGTGTACCCTCCAATGTTTCTATCAAACCAGTGATCTACTTCTCTTGACACGACATTATCAACTCTCTTGACCTTCTTGATTAGCACCAACTTCCAAACCACAGGAGGTCTAGATCTAGTCTCAAACTGGGTATCTACTAACCTAGATAACCACTCATATAGCTCTTCACGGATTCCTCCAAAGAATGTCTCATGTATATCAATAAAGATATATCTCTCCAACCAATCCTTTGTACTAAGATTAGGGTTCTTTTTATGGGCTTCAACAAAGTCCTTCTCTTGATATTCTATCCACTTCTGAATCTCTATCTTGTATGGAAAGCACCTTGACATTCCCTCAAGAAGATTGTTGTCCCAGTAACAAAACCATTTGTTGGCACAGGGGCAGACCCAGGGTTGAGCTCCAAGAGAACACCAACAATCCCTAGCTACTGGTCCTTTCAGATACACCTGTGAGGAAGATGTAGTCTCACCCGAAGAAGCTATGTGGGGGTTGCAGGACAGAGATGTCTACAACCAGAAGGAATGTAAAGTGGGTTCAAAGTGATCGACACACAACGATCTAGTGTTCTTTACCTTCCTGGGATATACTGTGCAAGATATATCTATCATATCTAACACAATAATACAATATAAGTATATCAAATGACAATAATAGAGCATCAATCACACATAACACAAAATATACGTGGTTCACCCTCTCTCTAGGGCTACGTCCACATAATTGCGCTTTATTATGTATTAAGATGAAAGAATACAGTTTTTCTCTGTGCTCTTAGCCAACATATCTTCTCTCTATATCTCCCCTCCCTGCGCACCAAGCTGAAGATCTTACAATACTAGAAGTCTCTTACTCTTAGCACTTCTCTATCTCACACAATAACCCTTACTTGATCATACAAAGGTAACAACAACATCTACTAGAGCCAACTTGAACAAACCCTCTTCCCTCATATAGGTTCTTATTTATACATTACAATCACTCACCGACATCCTTAGGCTGAAACCTAGGTGTCAAAACCCTAGATACCAAAACCCTAGGTGTCTAAAACCCTAGGTCAACTTGACCTGCGTTTTCAGGGCTTTGCCAACCTGTCTTTCCTTCCTTCTCGCGCAGTGCTCCAAATAATTTAATGGTGGCTCTTTCCTCTTGTTGAGGTGTCCACGATCCTTCTTTATTTCTGATATGTCATCCTCGATCTCCTCATCCAATGGATTTCTTTCTCAGACTTCGCTCTATCTTTTCTGCTCTTTTGCTCACTTCGACCCAGTATCTGTCACTGTGTCTTCCGTGAAGTTCACATTTTTCCTTTTCTTCCTTGTTCTTCGCTTAATTCCATAATGAAGGGCCAACACTGTGTCAATCTCATTAAAAAATGAAACAGTCACCCCTCCTAATAATTTGAGTCTTTATCTATATCTCTTAGATGTCAAGTTGAGTCTTTCATTAGGTCTTGTATTTGAACCTTCATTCCATCCACCCTTATCCTTTTTCTCCATCTAGTACAGAAATTGGTGACAACCTGAAAATCGGTGAATGAATTGAAGATTGGGGGGCATGTATGTAGCCTTTGATTATCATTTTGGAGTTATGCCACTAGATTTTCAAGATGGGGGTAGAGTACCAACCATCCATGGGTATCCCAACCTTTGGAAATTATGTTTGGAATTTACAAGCATTGTTTAATTTTGTTTCAAGCTTGCATAAACATGAAACCAATACTGAGCTTAGTCTTTGTTCTTTCTTATGCTCGTAAATACATGAGAATGTAACCGAGTAGAATTTTATCACTTTTTCAGACTCGTAAAGGTTATACGAAAAAGGAACCCCCTGGAGTCATCTTTAAGCTCTTTTCAGACTCTCTACACATGAAAATATTGCCAAGTGATCTTGCTTCCTTTCCCACTTACTAAAAGGTTTGAAATGGCATATTTCGAGTGATAATTTATCTCTTTTTCGGCCTCGCAAGACTAACATTACGAAAAAGGACAACATTGGAGTCATCTTTAAGTTCTTTTCATACTCTCTAAACATGAAAAATCATTGAGTTTACCTTCTCTAGACTTGTTAAACAATCATACATTGAAGGGCCCATATGGGACCAAACCCTTACTTCTTCTAGTTCGTTAAATAAAGGAAGAGGGACTTACCGAAGGTGAGTTATATCGAGCATGTGTTACCCTCCTCGAGCTCGTTAAATTAAAAATAGGTACTCGTCTATCTGGATGGGGGAAAAATTTGAGGGAAGCAAGCCAAGAATTTTTTGAGAACATTACCAGTCACTCTTACAGTCACCCTTGAACAAAACACTTTATCTTTGCATACATTTTAATGTGCTGAACCTCTTCTCTGAACCAAACTTCTGAGTCTCTTTACTCCTTTGGTTCACCTGATGAAAGTCATAGTGTTAATTGCATCATCAAGCTTTGGTCCATGTCATGTTTTTGTTGTTGTGCCTCAATGTTCAAGGGCAGTATTTTCCTCGAGAGTCAACCATCACAAATATCATGTTTCAATACCCGTGTTAGTCCATATTCATTTGATCTACCAACTTACATCTATGTCTCCGTTTTGTGTCGTTGATGGGGGTACATCAAGACCCTCCTTCGACGAGTCTATTCCTATCGACTTTAGTACATTATCCAGGAACTAGACCTAGAAACCAGTTAGTACCTTGGGACCTGCATGCCTCAATGGTAGGCCTCCTCGCTTCCGACAGTGGGTTTACATCATTGACTTATGATCGGATAATTCCATAAATGTTCGACTTCAGTTCATTTATTCGCATTCGCTAGAATGTACTAGGGTACCTTGGGAATCATTGACATCAATGGTGATTTCCCTCATGCTTGTTAACGATTTACCTCATTGGACTGTAATCAAGCGGTTTCTACCATGTTCAACATCAGGACATCTATTCACATGGTTAGATTCGTACTACATTGGGAATGGTAAGAATACCCTGGGTTGAGTGATCACTCTGGTATGTACTTTTCCTAGGTTGAGACGAATTGTTTCTTGAATATTGACACATATACTGTCACATAGATCCACTTTGTATTGGTCTGTGGCTATGTCTTGTCGTCTCATAGATCCACTGTGTATTTTTCATGGCTAAGATCAGTTCAAGTTATGGAAGTATAGATCCACATTGTATATTTGGTGGCTATACTCTTTATTAATATAATTATGGATCCACAGTGAATTTTATGGCAGCCATACCTTGGAATTATTTACCACTCTAGCATAGGTATGCCTGCCTTAGGTTTGAAACATGTCATAATCTTTGTTTGATGGTTTTGTGTAGCTTCTACCCGATTCTCTGAGTCCATACCCTTGCTCGCAAAAGTCTACAAAGTACTTTAGTCATCAGTTTCCATCTTCTAACTTCTCACTTTGGGGGGCAATCTGTTACACAACAAAATTACTCATTTCAGTGATGACCTATTGTCGTCATTATAAGTGTTGCATTTTGACCACAAGTTTCACAAGTGTCGTAGACATCACACAGTTATCTTGCGTATGTCGTGTCTTGAACTACATCACCAAGAACACTTGAAGACACCCTTAGAGACTGGTTAAAGAAGGAGAAATCACTTGATGAAGAGTACAAATGTTTTTCCATGAAAAAGACCACTTAAAAATCAAATTTGAAGGGCAACGCTCCCCTACCCACTAGCAACGAGTGCTAGCTCTCCCTAGCCTCCTTTGGGGGAGCGTTGTAGCACTCTATGAACCATTCTGGGGGAGCGCTATTCTTTTTTGAGGAAATCTTGGGAAACATTCCCCTAACCACTAGTAGGAAGCGCTAAACCTCCTTGACCTCCTTTGGGGGAGCGTTGTAGCGCTCTATGCACCATTCTGGGGGAGCATTATGCTATTGAGAAAATTAGGGGAAGATCCCCCTTATCTCTGAAATCAGTTGGATTCGAATCTGAGGTCAAGGTTGGATCTTAGGGAGGATCCACAAATGAAGGAGAAAGATCCTCAACCTATCCCAAGAATATCTAAGGTGGTTAGGCCTCTCCAAGATTATATAAGGAGGCCTCCTCATGGTGAAAGGACAGATGGATTGGTAGAGAGATACCTAACTTATGATCTCATAAGGAAGGAGAGATATGCAAGGCATCAAAATTATGATCTCATATGGGATATTTACCAATGAAAGTTTTAGTCATTATGATCATGGAAATTTTGAGTAAGGGTTTGGAAAAAGAGAGCTTGGTGAAGCTGCTAGCTCTGCATCTATAGCTGTAAGCACTTTCCTTTGTTTTCATTAATATATATATGTGTTTGACTTGTTTCCTTCAAATTTGTGTATGTTTCATGAATAAAGGAATAAGAAGTATGTTTTGTTGTTGCTGTTCATTCAATTGCAGGATCTTCTAAAGAGCTTGGAGATCAAGATCAGATTGGATTGAGCAAGGACAAACATTATTATAGGTATTTATATTCCTTTATTCTTATTCCTTGAATAGTTTAGACTCATTAGAAGGAATGCCAATGTTCAACATTTTCACCTTTATGTCTTGGTTATAGGGGTCTAGTATCCAAGAGGAAATCCACTTGTCCACAGTGGTTTCTCCTGTAACACTAATGTGTCGGTCATGGACATGTGTAGAATTTCCCAAAAAAAGGACTTTCTATTACAAGACTTAAAGCCAGTATAATCCCCTATAAAAAACACTGACCCAGGGGAGGTTCCCTCTCCCACAGACCTAAAAAATAAACCAAATGTGAATGCTTGCTCTATAGATAAAAATGGAAATCCTTTTGTCCCACCTTTCCTTTTAACATTTGAAGTCTTCAAAATAAACCTGCATAATTGTTTAGTCGACTCAGGGGCATCCTCCAATGTCATGACATTATCTATCTGCAAGAAATTGAATGCAACCCCGCTCAAAAGTGATAAACATGTTATACAACTAGAAAAAATTCAAGTAAAAGTTATTGGGGAACTCAAGGATGTCATCATCATAATGGATACACACCCAAAATTTGTTCAAGTAATTGACATCATTGTAGTGGATATATCAGAAGCTTATGGACTCCTACTTAGTCGAGATTGGTTCGAGAAATTAAATGGATAATTTAGCACATACTGGGCTCACCTCTAGTTTCCATTAAAGGTACATGCCAACATGATTAGGATCGACAGGGAAAGGTATATCAAACATACTGTCACCAATTTAGAATCTTTCAACAAACCCTCATTGAAAGATTTCCCCATGCTAGGAAACTACTCATGAGATTCCAATTTCGGAAATTTCTCCCCTCTCTCATCTGATGTACCTCTCACTCAAAAATCCAAGATGGATTTTCAAGTAAATCTACTAGTAGCGGCAGAATAAAGACTCTTATACCAAGAACCTATGTTAGAAACCACAAGCAAAGTAGGTGGAGGGGAGGAAGTAACTAGACATGAAGAAGATGATGATTTGTGCTCACAAGTTTGGACCCTATACTTTGATGGGTCTAAATTGCAAGAAGGGTCGGGAGCAGTGTAACACCACATTTTTAGTTAACAAACTTCGGGGAAATATAACACCCACTCTAGTTTATAAAACAACATGCATTTAAGCAAATGAAACACATTTATACTCAGAGTAAACATATTATTTACTTCTATAATTAACAATCAATAGCATTTAATAATAATTAATACACACAACGAAATTCATGATAACATAAGCAACACAGTCATGCAAAACATGATTAAAGCATAATCATATACTTATATTTTAACAGTGGTAGATTCCACCAACCAAGTGCAGGCCTTCCATGAACCTCCCAACCTTAGACCGCACTGCTCATCAAGCTCAGCAGTGGGTCACCCCCGAGCCGGGACTAAGTGTTACCCATGATTTTGGTCATCATGATGATGTATTGATGATGGTGTATTCAGGCTCTTCATTAGAACTTTCTCCTGAAAAAAGTTACCTTCATCTCTTTCCAAAAATCACATTTTTTGAGGAATGTTCGCAAGTTGCTAGTACATTTGCCTGCGAGAATGTATGATTCTCACAGGCTACCTTAAGCCAAGGTGCAAGAAGTTCACACTGTGTTGAATTGATAGGGTGCGAACTCTTTCTAATGAAGGGAAAAAGATGAATTCTCGAAGCATCTAGAAGGGAATATTCTAGAAGGATGAGATGGCATTCAAATGGTTATCCTAGTACTGGATTCCTTAATATTTTGGGATCATTCTTATCCAAGTAACCAATTCATTCTCTCCTATATATTGAGGGAGTTCTCATGGAAAAGGTTAGAAGCAAACAAGGTTAAGTGAGACATTGGAGAATTGGTGAAAGATTGTGTGAAGGATTGAAGCTACAACAGCTATGAAACTCTAGCAAGTTTATCAAAGGTGGTTGATCTTCTTCATACAAGTGAGCAAGTGTGTGTGTCGAAGCTAAGGGCCATTGAAAGGAAGTTTGAAACATCAAGGCTCAGGTTGTAATCTTTACTTTCCATCAATATGATACAGTAATATGTCTCTTTCCCATAAAGCTAATTCCACTTTATTATATAACTCCTTGATCATATATATAGATTCACTATTGAATAGATTGTGCTTTCTTCACTCCACTTGGTTTGTACTGTTTTGGTCTTGAATGTACGAGAGAATTGGAGTGAAGCGCGAGAAACAAAGATCAACGGAAGTGATTATAAGGTATGCAACTTATTCTTGCCTCTTAGTTCATTCAATGGTTAGAATCTAGGGAAAGAGTATTATTCTGTCTTGCTTTGTTCTAGATCCAGGTGGATCTAGGGAGATTGGTTTGTGTCCGCACTTACGGATTTATCCAATAACAAAATTGGCGACTCCACTGGGGATAAACCCCTTTTTCTCTGTGGTCTTTTGTGTTTTTCTGTGGCCATTTGCTCTAGTTTCATTTTTCTCCTGTCCTGTCAGTCTATGAGTCTTCAGGTTATCCTGATAGACCTTCTGGGTCCAGAAGCCTTTGTCAATTTTGCTTCAATTTTCAAAATTTTTGTTATGTTCAGGAGTTCTCGCACTGCACTTCATTGTAGCCTACGAGAATTGGTCAGGTTCGCACCGTGCTTATAGGTTTCAGTGCGAGGTTCTCGCACCTTGCTCAAAGGTCACCTACGAGAATCAGTGATTCTCGCACTCTGTAATATTGCTTGCCTGCGAACACAATTTTTCAAAATTTTGAATTTGAATTTTGGTCTTTCTAACTGCCCAGATCAGTTGGATTGCTTCTTATGAGTTTCCTGGACCAATGATTGATATATTTCTTGCTTTTGTTTGCATGCTTGAACAGTCTTAGGGTTTCAAGGCGTTTCTGGTCATTTGTGGCTTGACTTTCATTTCTTGACTCTTTGTGACAAAACCATTCTCTTGGACTTCAGTTTCTGAATGTGTTTGATTAGTCGAGAACTAGTGATTGGTTGAAGGTTAAGTTTGATTGGTTTTCTCATTTTCTTATGGTTTGAAAAGATCATTTTTCTTTTGCATTTGAAAAGAATACATTGATTTTCTTTTTATTTTTTCTTTCATTGAAAGAGTGGATTGGGTTATTCGCTTGTTTGTTGATTTGATTTTTTGTACTCTTGCTGTCATAGTCTGAGTCCTTTTTGAAAAGTGAACAACAAAAGGTTTTTCTGTCAAAAATTATTTTCGTTTTAGAAAACTTTGAAAATCAAATTATTGAGATTGTTGAAGTATTTGAAAAAGACACAATAGAGAATTTTCATTTGATAAATGATTGTTTGTGTTGGCATTTGAAAGGAAATTTTGCATTATCATTCAAGGTTGATCTAGAAAAATTTCTCTCTCTCCCATACATAGGATTCATTGAACGAAAAGTGATATATTTCATTCTCATCCTTGCATTATTTGGTCAGAGTCATACAACATAAGTTTCACTTCTGTTACCTTTGAGTAAACAACATCTCTTAAAAATAGTGCGTAATCATAAAATTTATCTAGTAACTCTTTTCTAGGGATATTTTACACCAACATTTAGCTAGGCTAGTGCTTTGGAGTAGGAAGAGAGATACACTCTCCAAAATCTCAAAACACACAATAGCATCTTGAGTTAGGGAGTGTTAAATTCCATTTGCAACATATTGTCCTGGGAAGCGCTTCTCACACAAGGGTCAAGAACTAGGTCGCATTGATGTTGGCAGAGTTACTCACCCTGATTTGTTGACATCGGTGTAGAGATTGCACGTATTACGGGGGTCACTCAGAGGTATACCCACAATGATGAGTGGAATCCTTTTGAGTTGATTTCGGGCTAGATACCCTGCCCTTGCATGTGGATCAGACTGCCAACTGTTCCCCCAGGCTTTACTATTATTTGTGGTGACCTTAGTGGCCTATCTCTTTAGGTTCTTACCCAAGGTGACTCTGGAGGGGAAAGTCTTCACGGTACCTGGAATTGACATTGACCAAACTCACCCAGGCTCCTTGGAGGGTATACCCACGATTATGTGTGGGAGCTTGCACCAGGGTGTAAGTCCATTAAGCAGGTCGTCAGTGTAACTTTTCCACCCTAGCCCCACCCCTTCTCGTCTCGTTGTTGCAACGTTGGATTTCATCACCAACTAGTGGCTTCGAAATTAGAAGGTCTTGTTTGCCTGGTGATTTCTTCCTAGATTTTGTTTACTAGTGCGTGTTGTTTGTTTCTCAAAGTTGACCATAGAAGTTTCTTCACGGAGCTTATCACTTGTTTATAATAGCTCCCCCACGTCGCTCACGTAGAATGCAAGGTTTATCTCCAGAGCATCTGGATGGTTCACAACCCTTGCCTACAGCTACACCTGAGGATTCTCCTCAACACGGTGAAGCCACAGTTGTTACCACACCCCAAGTGGAATCAACTGAATCTCTAGAACCTTTTCGAATTACTAATACTAGAGAGGACTATTGAATTCGCCGTGGTGAACGACCTTTTGTGCGATTAAATTCTTCTGGAGACGTATTTGTTACCTCTTCTGGATCACCCATTGGGCCCTTTCCTGGTGTAGAAGGCCAAGATCCTTTTTTGTCTACAGGTGATTTCCGCAGGACCCTTTTTAGTCCTGGTTCACCCATGGTCTCCGAAATCAACCCTCCAGTGTTTTCTGAGACAGAGATTGTACCGGTGAATACCACGCATCACTTTACTCTCCCTACTGAGATGGCCCATCTCGCGAACACTATGAGTGTCCCAAATGGGTTCACTATAGCTGGTCTTCCTCCTATCAACACCCAGCGCATGCCCAATGTTACTCCGACACTACCCCCCGGATACCATGCGTTGAATGCTTTGTTGAATGCTTTTGTTCCAACACCTCTGGAAACCCCATCTGGTACTCCTGGTGGTCCTTCTAGGCACCCTATTCCTGGTTTTATTCCGACACTCCCTCAATTTCCTTCTGGCAATCCTAATCCTAGTGGCACTATACTGTCTATTACCCCAAAATTCCAGATTTTCGTTGGTGGACAAGGTGGTACATTTCAACCTCCTCTTACCGGACACATTCCAGTTACTACTCAACCTTCAATTGGGACACAACTTCCAATTGGAACTCCACCTATGATAGGGGGACCGACCCCACCTTTTGGACAAAATATACCTCCTGCTTTGGCCTAGTATTGGAATCAGATGTTACAAAATCTTCCTCAAACGACTGGGGGGAAACAACCTGTCCCTACTATAGGTCAACCATATCCAGGTATACCAAATCCTATTTGGGCTACGAATGCTCAAACTCATGTCCCTGCTCAAGGTTATAATCCTCTGATCTACTATCCTCTCCAACCACCACCGAATCAGCCTGGGTCTTCCCATTATGGGTAGACTGCATACGGTCCTACTAGTTTGCCCACAGGGATTCCACCCCAAAGTCACCAGTACCTGTAGGTGAATCGACAGTTACCTTTTCTTGCTACTTTGGATTTGCCAGATTTGTCTAGGATTCTAAATGATCCTATTCGTCACTCTCCCCAATGGCCTTCTATTCCAGCCAAGCTTCCATCGGACATCCCTAAATTTAATGGCAAAGTGGGAGAGGACCCAAACAATCACGTTATGACTTTTCACCTATGGTGTTCATCCAACTCATTGATGGATGACTCTATTTGTTTACGTCTTTTTCAACGAACCCTTACTGGTTCTGCTGCGAAGTGGTATATTGAATTGCCACGAGGTTTTTTCTATGATTTCAACACCCTAGCTATGGCTTTTCTTACACATTACCAGTTACCGATCCGTTATGATACTAGGACTAAGTTTTTGACTTCCTTCAAACAGACTAAAGGCACTTATATATCAGATCATATCCATGAGTGGCAAAGGAGATGACGTCTAATTAAACTTGAACTTCCTGATCAGTTACTGGCAGAATGGTTTACAAAATCCTTTGTGAACGAAATTGGTAAGGACATTGCCATGGGTGGCGTTGTCACGGAAGACCAGGCTATAAGTTGTGCTCAATATATTGATCTCGTTTATTCACAAACGGGAACACTTTATAATTTATTACCTGAGTTACCTCGTCCTGGTACTTCCCGCACTTTAACTACTCCAGCTGCCTCGCATGCAGCTGACAATGTGATTGGTACTGCCCATGCCCACTTACATTATGTTTTAAGTACAACCCCTAAATCTACTTCTTATAATGTTCCAAATGCTCCGTCTCCTGCCACTCCCACCGGTAAAACTTATGAGGTGAACGTCGTTCAATCTACCCCGACTGGTAAAAATAAATCTAAAAAGGGGAGAAGCAAGAATAAGGAGGGAAAAAATAATAATCAAACTGAGAAAACTAAAATGCCTCCTGTTGAAGAGCGGGATAAGCGCAAACCACGATACCCTTGCCTTATCTGTGGTGACGATCACTATACAAAGGATTGTCCACGATGTGCCGAGGTCACTAAGTTCCTTCAAGGAACACCCAAACCATCTACACCGGCAGTCTTGTTCCAACCCTTCCCATCTCAACAACAGGCTTAGTTGGTCATCCATGACCAACCATCTACGTCTACGACATCATATGTTTTGATGTGTACTGGTGATTCTAAGAAGAACAATGTTGCAATCACAACTAGAGCCAAAGATTATTCTCCGTCTAAGGAGAAGGTTGATGATTTACCTCCTGCATTAGTACAACCCTCTCCACCAACTCCACCTACCAACGGTCCTCTTCATCTCGAACGACCGAGCCTTGATACAGTTTTTCGACCACCCCCAAAAGGTGTTGTTAGGAAATTGACTTTCAATCCTCATGCTCATGCGGCCCAGAAATACAGTATTGTGGAAGATCTGGCCCAGGCACCTTTAGCGATGTCAGCCCTTGAAGTCCTACAGTCTTGTCCTGCACAACGAAAGGTACTGTTGAAAGCTATAGGTGGAATTGACCTGACAGATACAAATTTAATAGTCTTTGACTTGGATGATCATATTCCACGGTTTTCACCTCAACTCATGTTCCAGATACAGGTTGTTGTCTCTGACAAGAATATTTTCCAAACTGTTATCGATGAGGGAGCCTCAACGTGTGTAATGTCTTTTGCTTGTTGGAAATCCATTGGCTCTCCTCCCTTGAATGAATCACAAAATACTCTTAAGTCCTTCAATGGCTCTGGTTTTAAGCCTTATGGTATTCTTCCTTCGTTGCCAATTACATTAGAAGGTAAGACGGTCCAAGTTGAAGTGGAAGTCTTTGACGCTCCCCTCAATTATAATCTTCTCCTTGGCCGTAGCTGGATCAATTCCATGCACGCCGTTGTGTCAACACTTTTCTGTGTAGTACGTTTCCCTCATCAAGGAAAGGTTGTTACCGTTGACCAACTTGCTTTCTTCAATTCCGATACTCGTACTGGCAACGTGTCGTTTATTGCTAAAACCCCGCCAGGTTATGAGCATGTTGGTGTAGGCCTTTTAAAGGACTCCTCGTTAATGGGTACTTTTCCCATTCCACTGCCAGATGTTCCACGCCCGTCAGTTGCTTCTATCAATATGATATCCACTGTACCTCATGAACTTCCTGCGTCACACGACCCTTGGATTGTCCCTGACCCTGGAGATCATCTTCGTTTCGGCGACGTAATGCCGTTAAGTTCGGTTGAATTAGCATATCAAGCCATTCAATCGGCAACACCTTCTACTCCCTCTCTTGATGAGTTGTCTCCTGATCCTTTTCTTTTTATCTTTCCCACTGATGAGATGATCATGTTTGTCATGGAGGACACCCCTTGGGACAATGGGCATCATCGTTCCATACTCTTTATGGAACAACACACTCTTGAGAACTACCAACGGATTTCGACTCCGTCAACCGTTGTTGTCATATCGACCGTTCCTGGATCTACACATGATGTGTTTGCCGAAGGGAACCTCAGTAATATCTCTCCCATGATTCCCATTGACATATCCGTTAAACCTAGGATCGTTGAAAATGTTCATATTGGAGCTTCATGTTCCCAGGACGAAATAGTCACCTATACATCCCTGTTCAAAGAGTTTCGTGACATATTCACCTGGAGCTATGAAGAGATGCTAGGTATCGACCCTGCTATTGTTGTACATGAGATAAAGACATACCCCGATGCTAAAACCGTCCGGAAATGCCTTCGTCCAGTCCACCCATGTAAAGCGGTGACTATCAAGCTTGAGGTTGAAAAAATTCTAAAAGCCGGCTTTATTTATCCAGTGGCTCTTACAGAATGGGTTTCTAACCCTGTACCGATTGATAAGAAAGGTGGCAGTATTCGTGTATGTGTTGATTATAGGATATTAACAAAGCCTGTCCAAAAGAAAACTTTCCAACCCCTTTCGTCGACCAGATTGTCGATGACTATGCTAGAAGTGAAATCTTCTCTCTCATGGATGGTTTCTCCGGCTATAATCAAATTAACATCGCTCCTGAGGACCAACATAAGACTTCTTTTATTTGTCCTTGGGGTACTTTTGCCTATAGAAAACTTCCCTTCGGTCTTAAGAACACTGGTGTGACGTTTCAATGTGCTATGTCTTATGCTTTTCATGATATAAAGCATATCGTTCAACCCTATTTGGACGATTTACCAGCTCATTCTATGCACAGATTCGATCACCCCACTCACCTCCGTGCCATTTTCGTTCGTTGTCGATTCTATCGCATACGTTTAAATCCTCATAAATGCATTTTTTGCGTAGAATCCGGCCGTCTTCTAGGTTTTATCATTTCACGTCAAGGGATCCGGGTGGATCCTATTAAGGTTGAGGCGATTCTTAATCTCCCTCCTCCTTCTACACTGCGTCAGTTGCAAAGTTTGCAGGGGAAAGCAAACTTTCTTCTTCGTTTCATTCCTAATTATGCCGAGATTACTCATGGTTTTACGCGATTGTTAAAGAAATATACAGAGTTCGTTTGGGATGCCATAGCCAATAATTCTTTTGAAGCTTTGAAATTGTCCCTCATGCAAGCTCCGCTTCTCTTTCCTCCTGATTATAGTCGTGATTATTTTCTTTATCTTGCTGCCTCAGAGTATACCATTGGCATGGTTCTCATCCAAGAGGATGATGTGCACGATGAACATGTTATTTATTACTTGAGTTGAAGCCTCACATCAACTGAAATCAAGTATCAACATGTTGAAAAACTGGCCTTGGCTACCGTTCAAGCTGTTCAATGCTTCTGGCATTATATCCTCTCATGGAAAACTACAGTGATTTCTCATTGCAACCCTATGCAACACATTTTGACACGTTAATTGCTAGGGGGAAAATACTCCAAATGGATTGTCATACTCCAGGAGTTTGACTTGGAATTCGATCGCGCCACGTCTAAGAAATCCTTAGTTTTTGCTGAGTTGATATGCGATTTTCCTCACTCTTCCACATAAAATGTAGCAGTAGATTCATTACCTGATGAATCTCTTTTCCTTATTAGCACTGACGATCTTTGGTATGGGGATATCATTATATATCTCCAAACCCAGACTTTTCGGTCTGCTTTGTCTAGTACTGAACGACATCGTATACGCTATCAAGCTCGTCAATACATTATCCTCGGAGATACTCTTTACCATCGAGGAATTGACTCTGTTTTTCATTGTTGTCTGACGTTTGATGAAGTCGAGAAAGCTATGAATGACTGCCATTCTGGAGCATGTGGTGGTCATATGTCTGGGTATGCTACTACCCAGAAGATCTTACATGCAGGGTATTTTTGGCCTTCCTTGTTCAATTACTGCATTACTGCCGTTCAGAAATGCCATGCCTGCCAGACCTACAATCAGAAAATTTGGTCACATCTTGCTCCTCTTCATCCTGTGGTCTCAGTTGGTCCTTTTTCGAAATGGGGCATCAATTTCATGACATGTCACCCTCACTCGGACGTGGGGCATGGTTACATCATTGTATCTATTGATTACTTTACAAAATGGGTTGAGGCGATGCCAACATTCGATAATACTGGAAAGACCACAACGTTGTTTCTTTTTAACCATGTCATAGATCGTTTTGGTGTTCCCCAAGCTATCATCACTGATCACGGTAGTCACTTTAGGAATTTTATGATGTCTGAACTTACAGAGAAGTTGGGTCTTCGTCATGATAACTCAACACCCTATTATCCACAAGCCAATGGTCAAGTCGAAGCGATCAACAAAGTTCTAATAACTATGCTTCGACGGATGATAGGAATTCATAAATCAAGTTGGCACACAATGTTGTTTTCGGCATTGTGGGCATACCGAACATCTGTCAAATCCACTACTGGGTTTACGCCTTTTCGATTAGTCTATGGTGTGGAAGCCATTATTCCTATAGAATGCGAGATACCTTCTCTGAAGCTAGCTGTAGAACTCTTACCCAACACTTCTGCTGAAGAAGAACGTCTATTGTATCTAATGCGATTAGACGAGACTCGACGTGACGCCACTCTAGTAATAGAAGCCTAGAAGAAACGTGTCAAGGCACAATATGACAAGAATGTCAAGCCTCACGTTTTCTCCGAAGGTGATCTGGTTCTTCTCTATGAACATGATTGAGATGTGTTAGGAGCTGGGAAATTCGAACCCATGTGGCGAGGTCCTTATATTGTTCACTGAGTTTTAGAAAAAGGAGCATATGAGTTGGTAGATTATGATGGTATCCATTTGAGTGAACCCAGGAATGGGTTGTACTTGAAGAAGTACTATGCATAAATCATTTGTGCACATGTACATGTATTTTAATGTATCATACTTTGTGTGTGTTACTATAGTTTTCTTTTGTCGTTATCTGGTCTCTGCCCTTATGTGACGTTGTGTTTGATTTCCATATGTCGGAGTCTTAACTACCCTATATTGGCTTCGCTGATGGCGCTAGCCGTAGTACTCAGAACCTTGCGTCCGCTGCGTGGGAAATCTATACCCCAACAAACGAACTTGTATCTTTATGAGGTGTGTGCCTCGGCCGTGCAACCAACAATATTGCAGAGTATAGCATCGTTATTGAATTATTGGTTGATGCTATCTTGCTCGGAATTCGTCATTTGGTTGTGCGACTTGACTCGCAGCTGGTAGTACTATAGCTAAGTAATATCTACTCTATTCGAAGTCCTACTTTGTTACGGGTGTATTTGCGAATTCGCCTCTTGGAACGTTATTTTGATCACATTGAATATCAACATATTCCTAGATGTCTTAATACATTAACAGATGCATTGGATAATTATGTATTGGATAGACATTTGAATCATTTATAAGTCAAGCACAACAAAATTCACACAATATAAAGTAAATCAGTAGAATCCGTTTGTATATATAATGATAAAAGAGTTTTTTTTTTTTACAAAAGTTTGTCCGAAGACCAAAATGTAAAAAATGGAAGCTTATAGCTTCTACAAAGTGACGTCATGGGTGACGTTCACGGTAACACACAAATTCTCTAGCAACTCTACAGAGAAGTCGAATCATAGCTACTGATACCCCTACAGTGTGACGTTGATCGCGTCGTGGAACCTCTTCCAGAGTCATATCTGGAATGATTGCTGTCAGACCCTCTAAATTCTGTTCCACCACCTAATAATCCTCAGCATTCTGTGGTGGTGCTGCTGCTACCTCTCCTCGCCTTTGGATAGGAGAAGTGCCAGGAGGTCTATACGGTCCAACATCTATGTTATCAAAAAACATTTTTGTATTAGTCTTTGGATAAACATATAAAACAAAAACATTTGAATATGATAAAAATTCAAAAACATTTAAAAAGAGAAAAAGTGTGTGCTTCTTACCAAGGTCCCCCCACTAAGCGTCCTCAGACAATGTCAAATCTGGATCTCCTCGGAAATCCATCCCAGCGTAAGTGTAGTCATCGACCATCAACATCTGGGTTTGAAGCCAGTCGAAGAAAATATCGTCGTATTTGACAATTGGTCCTGCTACGTGTCGGGCCATGAGCCGACACCATCTCAACATCCTTGGATCCCTCGGACCCAGTATGTGCCACTCAACCTGTAGTCTAAATATGGGGACCCTCTCGAGGAAGAAGGATACCAGTAATGATCCATACCCGAATTGCTTCAGGTTACCCCGCCTGCATTTGGTTAATTGTTTTTTGATACTGCGAAGCACAGCATCCGCCTAGTTGAATACTCGGGGCTCAGTACACTCGATGGAGTACTGGAAGTAGCTTTGTAATGCCATATGAGGAGCATAAATCCTAGCCATCCAAGCTATCGTGAAAAGGATAGTGTGAAGGGTCAAGTCTTGTACCCCCCAGATAGCTACTTTTCCTTTTTTCCTTTCAGCCTCAGGTACATAGTATTGATTGCAGTACTCACTCATTTTTAGCCCACCACCTATGCTACCGGTCAGGCTGACATAGTATCCACGCCGGGATAATCCGGTCAAAAAGTAAATGTCCTCTATATCGATGGACAGTGTGTGAGATCCCACATGAAAAACTTGTTGGTCTGGGTCCCACATACGAATCAAGTACTCTAAAAGTCTGACCTGAGCCCTCATGCCAGGAATGCGGAAGTATTTTAAGAGCCCGCAATCTCTCAATGTAGATAAGGTAGGAGGATGATTCTCGACCATTGCATTATCCTCCTCATGTTCTCTTTCACGCCACTCAAGCACCATGATTTTGGCCAATTATTTGTACAAAGAACATAAAAGGAGGATTAATAACTTTTTCATGCCTTAGAGTTTTTTCATTTGGCTAATTTTTTTTTTTTTTGGGGTTCTGCAGTGCTTGCAGGTGCTCCATTTGCACAGTGTGAGAACCTCGTAGGTGGCTTAAATCTCACCTATGAGAACACATCATTCTCACAGGCCCCGTATGGGCTGCCTGCGAGAATGAATGCGCGCATATAGGGCTTAGAAAAACATCTTAAAAATGAAATTTTAACCTATGAAATGACAAAATGAAACCATGAAAATGACAAGGACGAAGAGCTTACCTTAATGTCGTAGATGACTCGTGGAATGGTCTCTCGTAGCTCCTGCAAATCGACGCCAAAATCAGAAGGTAAAAGAGGGGTTTTTTGGAGTTCAATAGTGAAAATGTAAAATGGTAGAGTAACAATGAATATTTACTCATTTTATTACTTTTACTTTATCATTTTGGGTTTTTTATGTGTATTTATCAATGAAGCCCTAATCACTAATGTTATGTTGAGTGAAATTCTTGCAGGCGTGATGATTTTTGATGATTCAATACAGGGATATGAACATGTTTTTCTTCATTATGGTGTGTTTTTTATCATTTTTTATGGTTTTTTACATAAAACCTCGAGCGTCGTTTTTGTCCGTTCTTGCGCTCGTAAATACATGAGAACGCGGTCGAGCATACTTTTATCACTTTTTTAGGCTCAACAAGGTTATACGAAAAAGGAACCCCCCTGGAGTCCTCTTTAAGCTCTTTTCAGACTCTCTAAAACATGAAAAGATCGCCGAGCGACCTTGCTATTTTCACGCTCGATAAAGTATTTGAAGTATGCGTCTGGTGAGCGATAATTTCTCTCTTTTTCGGTCTCGTCCAGACTACTTTATGAAAAAGGAACTGAGAGAGTTCTCTTTTAAGTGTTTTTCCAAACTCTATAATCTTGAAAAACCTTCGAGTTTTCTATCTCTGGACTCGTTAAACAAACATTGACAGACCCGTGATGGGACCGAACCACTCCTTCTTAGGGTTCGTTAAATATACTCTGAGGGACTCATCCGAAGGATGAGCTTACATCAACAAGAATATGTTATCCTCCTCAAGCTTGCGTAAAAATAAAGAGGTACTTGCCAGAAATGGTGGGGGGAAATTTGGGAAAGGGATATGTTTCATTTTTGTATTGATTGGCAGTAAGTGTCTCTCTTGAACATGGCACCCCCTATTCATCATTTGAAGTCAGTTTGGGAAATCCATTTGTCTCTCATTCGATTTGTTACAAGGTCATTCTCTGTGTCGTCTTTGAGTCAATGCTGCCAAATCATTGGTCGTGTCATTCATATGTTCAAGAGAAGTCCATCTGAAACCTATATCGAGTCGACCATCTGCAGTTGTCCATTCTCTCCGTGTCGGCCTTCCCTGTGTCCAGTCCAATATGCAAAATACTCTGTTTCACCTTCAAAATATATTACTCATTTCATGTCATTGATGGGGGATACATCAAGGCCCTCCTGTGACGAGTTTTGTTCCATCGACTTCAGATCATTATCTGGAATCAAGACTTAGAAATTATTTGGTACCTTGGAGCTTGCATGCCTCAATGGCAGGTTTCCTCGCTTTCGACAGTGGGTTCACATCATTGACCCCTGATCAAAAGATTCCATTGGATGTTTGACATCAACTCATTTATTCACACTCGATGGATTGTACTATGGTACCTTGGGAGTCATTGACATCAATGGTGATTTTCCTCGCACTTGTTAACAGTTTTATCATTGGCTGCTAATCAAGTGGTTTCTACCATGTTCGACTTCAACACATGTAATCACATGGTTAGATTCATACTTTGGGTGATGATATTGAAGACCTTGGATATTATCTTTGTGATCCAGGTTGTGATGGATTATGTATAATTTACGACACATAGATCCATTGTGTATGTTTCGTGGCTATGTCGTCTTGATTTGAAATTTCTCGCATAGATCCACAGTGTATTCCGGTGGCTATGCTATATTTTGACGACATGGATCCACAGTGTATGATTGGTGGCCATGACCCATGTCTACAAAGTCATCAGTCTATGATCTGAGTATGGGTATGCCTACCTCCGAATTGGTATATATGATATTCTGCAGATGCTTGGTTGTTCACAGGTTTTCGATTAGATGTGCTCCTGGTTCCTGACACACACATGCAACTTACAAAGTATATCGGTTGTCACTGGTTCCAACCTCATACTTTCGGGGGCATTTTGTTACCCATGATTTTGTTCATCGTGATGATGTATTGATGATGGTGTATTCAGGCTCTTCATTAGAACTTTCTCCTGAGAAAAGTTACCTTCATCTCTTTCCAAAAATCACATTGTTTTAGGAATGCTCGCAGGTTGCTAGTAAATTTGCCTGCGAGAATGTATGATTCTCGCAGGCTGCCTTAAGCTAGGGTGCGATAAGTTCACACTGTGTTGAATTTCTAGGGTGAAAACTCTTTCTAATGAAGGGAAAAAGATGAATTCTCGAAGCATCTAGAAGGGAATTTTCTAAAAGGATGAGATGGATTTGAATGGTTATCCTAGTACTGGATTCCCTGATATTTTGGGATCATTCTTATCCAAGAAACCAATTCATTCTCTCCTATATATTGAGGGATTTCTCATGGAAAAGGTTAGAAGAAAACAAGGTTAAGTGAGACATTAGAGAATTGGTGAAAGATTGTGTGAAGGACTGAAGCTACAACAACTAGGAAACTCCATCAAGTTTATCAAAGGTGGTTGATCTTCTTCATACAAGTGAGCAAGTGTGTGTGTCGGAGCTAAGGGCCATTGAAAGGAAGTTTGCAACATCAAGGCTCAGGTTGTAATCTTTACTTTCCATCAATATGATACAGTAATATGTCTCTTTCCCATAAAGATAATTCCACTTTATTATATAACTCCTTGATCATATATATAGATTCACTATTGAATAGATTGTTCTTTATTCACTCCACTTGGTTTGTACTGTTTTGGTATTGACTATACGAGAGAATTGGAGTGAAGTGGGAGCAACAAAGATCAACGGAAGTGATTATAAGGTATGGAACTTATTATTTCCTCTTAGTTCATTCAATGGTTAAAATCTAGGGAAAGTGTATTATTCTGTCTTGATTTGTTCTAGATCCAGGTGGATCTAGGGAGATCGGTTTGTGTCCGCACTTGAAGATTTATCCAATAACACTAAGCTCCACCCATAGACAAGGAATCATAGGGTAGGCTGAGGTTACAGGGAAAACAACACACAACCACAAGGATGAGATTCTCTCCTAGGAACCTCTCACGCTCACTGCCCATAGACCCTCATTCCCCACATGCCTGTTACACCCCAGGAGTATACACCTTCTCTATCACCTGGACAGTCCTTCGGCTGCTAACCTCCCTTGCCTTGGGTTACAGCAACAGACCATACCAAAAGTCTTCGGGCTCTGTGGCAGCTATAGGGTTCCTTCCAGGAGTCCTCTCCTTCCTCTGTGCACTCTCTCACCTGGAGAGAATCGCTCAAAGACCAACAAGCCACACGCAGTCCAGTACTGCGTGGTTACAACAACCCATGGGGAAAATAGACACAGGCTTTCCCAAACTGGTTCAGCAATCACAAAACAGTCTCATGGTCACGGTTTCGGAACATAGATCTTACACATAGGCTCGATTTCAAGCAGTGGATGCATACAAACTCTCCAGACACAATACGGGCTTTTCCAGTTCAAACAGAGGTGAAATCGGCTCTTTCAGAATCGATCACAGGCTTCTGGGTTCACAGAATAGAGGTGTACACATATTTACAGAGCCAAACACAGGCTTTCCAATTGGTTCAACAATTGCAGAATGGTTTAGGGTCACGACTTTGGGACAGAGCCTCCACGCACGGGCTCGATCAGTCAGACAGAGGATGCACATGGATTATCAAAGACAACACAGGATTTTCAACTCTTAGGAATGCACGAGGAATTCTCTATAGGGTTTGGGTTGGTCATACTATCCAGGGCTCTGTACGCGTTCAGGAAATCGGGTAGAATGGAGGAGGAATCCTTCTCACGGCTCATCCTGACCATTTTATTCGCATGTGCCAGGGTTGACACTTGTCACCCATGGAACTGCATGCATTCCACCAGCACACATCACCCTTGTACATCCTCCCCTTGCCAAAAAATTAGGATAAAACATAAAATGCACATGTCTTTTTGGAATAATATTAAAATATTATTCCCAGGTTTAAGCCCCCTAGGCTAAACACTTAGCCCCTTTTCCCACCTACCAGCCCCTAATCCCTTGCCTTCTCTGTGGAATATCAGTCCCCCTTCACTCATTCATCATGGTCGGTCTACACCTGGCGGTGTTTACAATTTTATTAAATGTTCTGCATACATACAAGTACAAAATCAGGCCCTTGGACTCCAACCCTTAGGCTCTCTGGCCTAACAATCACATAATCCCACCGACTTATACAAACTTGGCTCACCAGCCTATAACACATATTTAGAATTCATTTCATACATCATATTTACAACTAGGCTCGACCTTGGGGACATTACAATCCCCCTCCCTTATTTTTTCATTGTCCTCAGTGCAACTTTACGCAGCATTTGCAAGCTTTTCAAAAATATGTGGGTAATCTGCCCACATAACATCTGCATGCTCCCATGTCGCGTCCTCAGGACCGTACCAGGTCCACTAGACCTTTACAAGATCTATAGATCGATTCTGAAGCTGTTTTCTTTTCCTGTCCAATATGCGCACAGGATGCACTTGCAGGACACCTTCTGGTTCCACCTGAATCACATTCCAATCGATAACATGATTAGCATAAGGTACATACTTCTTAAGCAGTGAAACATGAAACACATTATGTACAGTCATAGATGTAGGTAGTGAAAGCATGCATGCAACTGGCCCAATCCTTTCCAGGATCTCAAATGGCCCACAAAATCTTGCTGCCAACTTGGCGGAACTTCCCAGCTTCAGGGAACTCCTGTTAGTTTTAACTTTCAGGAAAACATGGTCACCCACTTTGAATTCTCTATGGTTTCTGTTACTATCAGCGTAACTTTTCTGCCTATCCTGGGCATCTTTCAGATTCCGTTTAATCCTTATCATTTGGTCTTCCATCTCTTTGAGCAGTTCAGGCCCAATGACTGCTTTGTCAGGTGGATTATCCCAACTCACTGGAGTGTTTCAATTTCTTCCATAAAGTGCTTCGAATGGGCTCATCTTCAATGATGCATGATACCCATTATTGTAGGTGAATTCTACCAAATGCAGGTAGTCTTCCCACCTTGATGGTTTATCCATCACATACATTCTCAGTATGTCTTCTATTACCCTGTTCACCCTCTCTGTCTGACCATTAGACTCAGGATGATATGTTGTACTAAAGTTCAGATTCGTTTTAAATCCCTTGAATAGTCCTTTCCAGAAATTTGAGGTGAATTTTGGGTCCCTATCAGACACAATTGTCTTAGGAATTCCGTGCAAGCGTGAAACTTCTTTTAAAAATATATCAGCAACATCAACTTCCATGTGGGTGGTTTTCCGTGGAATAAGATGTGAAACTTTAGTAATCTTGTCCACCACCACCATGATTGAATCATGTTGCTTGCTTGTTCTAGGTAGTCCAGTGATAAAATCCATTGTTACCACGTCCCATTTCCATTCAGGAATGGGTAAAGGCTGCAGCAACCCTGCTGGGTGCCTATGCTCAACCTTAACCTTTTGGCATTCCATACATCTGGTGATGTATTCAATGATTTCTTTCTTCATACCCGACCAAAAATAATGGCTTTTGACTGCTGCCACAGTCTTTTGATATCCAGGATGTTCAGCATAAGCCACGTTATGCATTTCTTTTAGAATTTCCAGCTTCAATTCTTGAACATTGGGTACATACACTCTGTTTTTATACAGAAGTAAGCCATCAGTTCCCAAGGTGTAACTTTCCTTGGTCTGTGGTCTCTCACGTTTCCGTAGCTTTGCTACTAAACCTCTGTACTGCAAATCAACATTTGCAGCTTCCAAAATTTTGTCTTTAATCTTAGTCCTGTACATGCTAATGGCTGTAGCATGTAATTCGTGCAATTTTCTGCTGAGTGCATCAACCACCTTATTTTCTTTCCCTTTGATATGCTTGATATCAAATTCATATTCGCACAGAAACTCTAGCCATCTAATTTTCCTGGCATTTAAAGTTGGTTGATCAAATAAATACTTTAGACCGTTATGGTCTGTTCTCAACTCGAATCTTTTTCCCATGAGGTAATGTCTCCATTTCCTCAAGGCGTGGACGATTGCTGCTAGCTCTAAATCATGAGTGGCATAATTCCTTTCATTCTCTTTCATCTTTCAGGACTCATAACAAATTACAAATCCCTCTTGGCTGAGAAATCCTCCCAGCCCCTCCTTACATGCATCGGTGCACACTATGTAATCCTTATTTGGATCTGCAATATTCAAGATTGGAGCACTGGTTAGTAGCTATTTCAATCATTGGAAGCTTCTCTCACATTCTTCAGTCCACTGAAACTTCTTCTCCTTCCTTTGCAAGGAAGTGATAGGGTGAGCTATCTTTGAGAATCCGGCTATAAACCTTCTGTAGTAGCCTGCCAGACCCATAAAAGATCTAACTTCTGCCACATTCCTTGGTGCTGGCCATTCTCGAATGGCCTCTACCTTTTTAGGATCCACATTGATCCCTTCTTCAGATATAATGTGTCCCAAGTAATGAATCTGCATTTGATAAAATGAGCACTTGCTCAGTTTTGCGTACAATTGGTGTTCTCTCAACACGTGCAACACCATTCTCAGGTGTTGCTCATGTTCTTCCTCTGTCTTGGAATACACCAAGATATTGTCTAGGAAGACTATGACAAACTTGTCCAAATAATCTATGAACACTCCATTCATTAAGCACATGAAAACAACAGGTGCATTTGTCAGTCCAAATGACACCACTGTGAATTCATAATGACCGTACCTTGTTATAAATGCAGTCTTACTAATGTCCTCATCATTTATTCTCACTTGGTGATATCCAAATATGAGATCTAATTTTGAGAATATTTTTGCATCCTTCAACTGATCAAAAAGATCATCAATCCTTGGCAGAGGATACTTGTTCTTGAAAGTGACCTTATTCAACTGCCGAAAATCAATGCAAAGTCTCAGCGTCCCATATTTCTTCTTCACGAATAGGACCGGGGCTCCCCAAGGTGACATGCTGGGGAGAATGTGTCCCTTCTTTAGTATCTCTTCGAGAAGCAATTGCAATTCTTTCAGCGCTGGCGTACTCATTCTATAAGGAGCCTTCGAAACTGGAGCTGCTCCAGGCATCAAATTTATAGAAAAATTGATGTCCCTCTTCGGAGGTAGTCCCGGTACCTCCTGAAATATGTCCTTAAACTCTTTGAGTACCTCATGGTCTTCCAGATTCGAGACTACTTCTCGGGATTCTTCTTCAACCCAAGTTGCAAATAATTGATAGCCTTTTAGGTAACATTTCTTCAGCTGCATGGCTAAGATTTCCCTAATAGCCACGGCTCTGGGACTTCCTTGGACTGTTACCTGATTTCCCTCTTCGTTCAGGCATGTAAACCTCTCGTTACGGTAGTCCAGAAGGGCATGGTGCTAGTCCAACCAGTCCATCCCAATTAAGCAATCATATGAGCCTAAAGGAAGAACGTTCAATTCATCCTTAGTGCTCATTCCTTTCATGTCTACTGAACAGGACTTAACCAATTTAGTGACCTTCCTTTTTGTTCCTGGGGCCAACTTCACTAGCCAAGAATTTTCATGTTTGTTTCTCGTTAAATGAAAACTTTCCACCACTCTAGGGTCTATATAACTATGGCTAGCCCCTGAATCAATTAAAATAATAAGTGGTCAGTTATTGATCGTACCTTCCACTTCAATCATGTGCGATTGAAATTCTTCTTGCTTGTTGTCCAGGTCTGTGTAGATCCTCGGCATTCTGCTGCCCATATCCTCCACTATTTTAGCTTGATGAATAGTATGGATAGTTCTCTCTTTATCTTTTCTATGGGGGCAGTCTCTGTACCTATGATTCACTTTACAACCCCAACACTCCATAGATGGCGGTCTTGGCATATGCTCACTCCCTTCAACTTTCCTGGGCTCTCTAAAAGATGACTGTCCCCAAGGACTGTTCCTGAAAAAGGGAGGCCTATTTCCCTTCTGCCTATGTTCTTTCTTAAACCTCTTCTGGTCATCCCAAGACTTCTGAAAGGTAGGCTTTTCTCTTTGTTGTTCATATAATCATTTCTCCCTTCTTATGGTTTCTTCCATGGTCTTAGGATCGTCATATTGAATCTTGTCACCAATGGAAGGTGGTAGTCCACTCAGATACCTCTGAATTTTGATAGCCTCGTCTTTGATGAATGGAAAATATTTCAGTAGTTCCAGAAAACTTCATTCATACTCATCAATGGGCATGCTGCCCAACTTGAGTTTGAAGAACTCCATCTTTCTATCATAGTACCTTTTGGTAAGGTATTTCTTCTCTAAATACCTCTTAAAATCCTTCCACATGACCTCTTTCTCTCTGATGTGTTACACCTGCACCAACTTATCCCACCACATGGATGCTTTTCCTTTCAGCTAGTACATTGCGATTCTTCCTTCTACATGGGCAGAATAATTTTGCAGTTGGAAGTATTTCTTCATACCCAAAAACCATGTTTCAACATATTCTTCCTTCTTATGTTCACCATCGAATGTAGGTGGTTTAATCTTGTTGATTTCCCCTTTCAATTCATCCCTTCCAGATTTTCGGTGTTTTCTGGTAGGGGACGGGCTTGAACTACTGTGTGTCTCCTTGCCAGAATGCTTTGGGAAGAGACGGTAATTTCTGCTACCACTCCTCAATCTTCTTCTCCTCTCAGGGGTTCTGACACTTCTTGATCTTCTTGTGTCACTCCCTTTTTCCAATTTCTTTTCTATTCTTTCCAGGCTCTTCAACATTTTAAAGTTGAATTCACCCTTCCGATCCCTGATTTTCATGAGCTTTCGGCTATCAGCTAGGCGAGCTTGGGCATCTTTCTGCAATATTTCAATGAGTTTCATCATATGTTCTTCCTTATCCGTCTCTTTTCCATGCCCATTAGAGTTTGTTCCTTCGAATCCCAGGTTGACATTCCTTCCTAACCTTTCGTCCTTTGTTTCGGAGGCATTCTGCACTTCTTTCAGTTCCATACTCGGTGTCCGTTTTTGGCTGTCCTGACACTCGTTGAACTTTGCACACATGATGTGCAGCCAAATGAAGTTTGTTAGGCCTTAACCCTTCAAGAAAACTTACAACATTCATAAGCCAACGTAAACAAGAAAAACATTTTGACTTCACAAAGTTTTCTGAGCTCTGTCCGGCTCTGCAAATTCCGGGACTTCAGAACTTCGAAATCTCGGTCCACGAAGATCCAACAGTTAAATAGTCATAACCAAAGTCACCCTTTCGCAACTCATGATCTCGCGAGTTTGTGATTCGAAGACCCTCGACTGATTTCCTTCAAACGCCGATACCCGAGATGCGATACGGCTATGGCTTCCTCTTCGCTAGCGCCTGCTACACATGACCGTAGTCTAGGGATAAGTGCTATAACTTCTTCACCAACTCGTGACTTCGCGATTTGGATTGTTGAGCCTTCATGCTCCTCCTTTGCGAATTCCAAAATCGCGAATTACTTTATTCTCTGGGCCCACAGCACAGTTGTCACCCTTCACCACAGTGGCACGTGGTACATTTAGGAGGGTCCACGTCACCTTCAGTGACATCTTCAGGTCCCACCACTCTTGCCTATCTTCTCAACTCTCTGGCACGTGGTACGCATTCATGCACCCACGTCCATTCCAAGCAAGGAATCCAACGACCAAATCCCCTCCTCAGATCAACGACGTAGATCTTTTCGGCATTTCGGGGTTTCGGGCATCGGGAGTTCATGCACCCCACATCTCAAACTTCCATCGACCGAAATCCCGAAACCACTGTTTACTAAACTACTTGATCCAATGGTCAAGATCTTGTCCCCATGATCTACGGTGTAGATATTTTCAGAATTTTGGGTTTCAGAGGTGTTCACCTTCCTCACTTCCTCTCACGAATTTGTGAAATCCGAAACGTTTTCGTGACTAACTTGAGCGCGACTCCGCCAGATCTAACGGTCGAGCCTTCTTCCCAGATCTACAGCGTAGATCTTCTCAGGTTTTCGGGAGTTCGCGTATCATGATTCCCACACTCCTGTGCAATTCGAAAGGGATTTAAACCCCGTGCACACTCTCCAGATCTGACGGTCACGAGGGTTCACCTTCCCTCCCGAGCAGATCCTAAGGTTCTAACACTATTGGTGTGGAGACCTATCTCCCCATGGCCATAGACCACACCATCTGTGGTTTCACACGTCGCTAAACCTCCTGATCTTAAAAACTCGTCAAGTAACTCCTTGACACTTCGGAGCAAACCAAAGTCTGAAATTAGCCTTCCAAACCCAATTTCCTCGTACTTTCAGTCCAAAGACTGCTCCACTGGCCCATCTAGGCTCAGTGTCGAAACCTTGGCTCAGATACCAAACTGTAACACCACTCTTTTGGTTAACAAACTTCGGGGAAATATAACACCCACTCTGGTTTATAAAACAACATGCATTTAAGAAAACGAAACACATTTATACTCAGAGTAAACATATTATTTACTGCTATAATTAACAATCAATAGAATTTAATAATAATTAATACACACAGCGGAATTCATGATAACATAAGCAACACAGTCATGCAAAACATGATGAAAGCATAATCAGATACTTATCTTTTAATAGTGGTAGATTCCACCAACCAAGTGCAGGCCTTCCACAAACCTCCCAGCCTTATACCACACTTCTCATCAAGCTCAGCAGTGGGTCACCCCCTAGATGGGACTAAGCTCCACCCCTAGACAAGGAATCCTAGGCTAGGCTGAGGTTCCAGGGAAAACAACACACAACCACAAGGATGGGATTCTCTCCCAGGAACCTCTCACACTCACTACCCACAGACCCTCATTCCCCACATGCCTGTTACACCCCAGGAGTATACACCTTCTCTGTCACCTGGATAGTCCTTCGACTGCTAACCTCCCCTGCCTTGGGTTACAACAACAGACCGGACCGGAAGTCTCCGGGCTCTGTGGCAACTACAGGGTTCCTTCCAGGAGTCCTCTCCTTCCTCTGTTCACTCTCTCACTTTGAGAGAATCGCTCACAGGCCAACAAGCCACACGCAATCTAGTATTGCATGGTCACAACAACCCACGGGGAAAATAGATACAGGCCTTTCCAAAATGGTTCAGCAATCACAGAACGGTCTCACGGTCACGACTTCAGAATAGAGATCTTACACACAGGCTCGATTTCATGCAGTGGATGCATACAGACTCTCCAGACACAATACGGGATTTTTCATTTCAAACAGAGGTGAAACCGACTCTTTTAGAATTGATCACAGGCTTCTGGGATCACATAATAGAGGTGTACATGGATTTATAGAGCAAAACACAGGCTTTCCAATTGGTTCAACAATGGTGGAATGGTTCAGGGTAACGGCTTCAGGACAGAGCCTCCATGCATGGGTTCGATTAGTCAGACAGAGGTTGCACATGGATTATCAAAGACAACATGAGATTTTCAACTCTTAGGAACGCATGAGGATTTCTCTGTAGGGGTCAGGTTGGTCGTACTATCCAGGGCTCCGTACGTGTTTAGGCAATCAGGTAGAATGGAGGAGGAATCCTTCTCACAGCTCATCCTGGCCATTTTATTCGCATGCGCCAGGGTTGACACTTGTCACCCATGGAACTGCATGAGTTCCACCAGCACGCATCACCCTTGTACGTCCTCCCCTTGCCAAAAACTTAGGATAAAACATAAAATGCACATGTTTTTTTGGAATAATATTAAAATATTATTCCTAGGTTTAAGCCCCCTAGACTAAACAGTTAGCCCCTTTTCCCACCTTCCAGCCCCTAATCCCTTGCCTTCTCTGTAGAAGATCAGTCCCCCTTCACCCATTCATCGTGGTCAGTCTGCACCTGGCGGTGTTTATAATTTTATTAAATGTTCTGCATACATACAAGTACAAAATCAGGCCCTTGGCCTCCAACCCTTAGGCTCTCTGGCCTAACAATCACATAATCCCACCTGCTTATACAAACTTGGCTCACCAGCCTATAACATATATTTACAATTCATTTCATACATCAGATTTACAACTGGGCTCGGCCTTGGGGACATTACAAGCATGATGTATCCTCATGGACCCAAAGGGGAAGAAAAATTTCCTGTCTTATAGAGTAGAATTTGAATGCACTAATAATATTGTTGATTATAAAGCTTTGGTGCAAGGACTAAAGAAATCAATAGACTTAAACATTAAATAAATAAAAGTTTTTTGAGACTCTGAAATTATTGTTAGGAAAGTAAAGAATACTATACATTGCAACTCACCCCATTTGAAGAATTATCAAAAGGAAGTGCACATGCTAATAGAAAATTTTGAGGCATTTAATATTACAACAACTCCCTAGACAAATAATACTCTTGTTGATTCCCTAGCCACCACTTCCTTGAGGTTATCCCCTTTAGAATACTATAAAGCCTCCAAGTTCACTGTGGAACTAATCTACAAACCATCAGTGGAAAAAAATATTTATGATTGGAAGGTCTTTGAAGGAGATGAAAATATTATAGACTTCCTAACCAATCAGGAAAAGTTTAAAGACCTGGCTATTTATGATGAAGTATTCCAAGAGCAACTAGTAGAAACCGATTCCCATGAACAAAGAGGTGAAACATATCACTCTAGTAACAAACCAAAGTTTCACACGATATCGAGAGGGTAGCTAATTTGGAGAACCTTTTCGACCCGAGGAAAATATTTAAATGGTCAACAAACAGAAAAACAGGGACTTCGTGTCCCATATACGAGACTATAAATCTAGGAACCCCAAAAAATCCTAAGAATATAAATATAGGAAAAACAGTGTCCAGAGAAGAAAGGAAAGCCTATCTTAAACTTTTTAGAGAATATCAATATGTCTTCGCATGGTCCCACCAAGAATTGAAAACTTATGGAACTCACATTATTCAACACACAATCCCATTGAAATCAAGAGTAAAACCCTTTCAACAGAAGCTTAGGAAGTACCACCCATCTTTGGAACCCCTCATGTATCAATAGATGAAGAAATTATTATATGCTAATATTATCTTTCTGGTTAGACACTCTACCTGGGTAGAAAATTTGGTTCTTGTTAGGAAAAAGACTAGGGAAATTTGCTTGTGTGTAGATTTCAAAAATCTTAACAGAGCATTAGAAAAGGATAACTACCCAGTCCCATCGATGGAAAACATTTTGCAGACCATGTCTGGGCTACGATTTTCTCCTTGCTAGATGGTTTTTCAGGTTACAACTAGGTTCTAGTCTCAGAGGAATATCGATTGAAAACTACCTTCCGAACCAAGTGGGGAACTTTTTCTTTTAAACACACGCCCTTTGGGATGATTAACACAAGAGAGACCTTCCAAAGGGATATGGACATAGATTTTTAGGGATTGATTAACATATGTGTAGTAGTATACTTGGACAATGTGACGATGTATTCAAAGGACAAAAAATACCACATCCAACATGTAACCTAAATTTTCAAAAGGTGTAGGAAAGATGGAATATATTTAAACCCTATGAAAACTATCTTTGGTGTCAAGGAAGGGAAATTACTGTTGGAAATAGTGTCATTAATGTGTTGTCATTGATGTCAAACAGTGTAACAGTTTTCATAGTTCATGTCAAATAAATATATGCAGGTATCATTGATGTGTTATCAATGATGTAAAACAATATGACAGTATGCAGATATTAAAACTCAGGAGGGTTAGCGACTGAATATCAGAAGCTCAAAAAAGATGATGCACAGGAGGCTCAAAAGAAGATGACACAAAGGAGCTATCCATTATCATTTTGGGACAAACCACGACTGTCAGATCATGTTTTAATACTAATTAATCCACAAATGTCTCGAAGTAGAGGCAAGTCATTCGAACTGAGGAAACACTTCGGGAGATATCGTGACCATCAGATAGAGAAAAGTAGAAGGATAGGATAAGAAAGGCCAAAGGCCCGAGATCCTGAATAGCCAAATTTTCGATAGCCGTTGGATCGTGTTAATCCTTTTAGGGTTAAATAATGACCATTATATGAAGTCAAGTTACTCATGGTTTAAACTTCCGAGAATCTCACTTTGGGAGAATTGGGAAGTGGATAATTTGAATTACCCGAAGTCCCGAAGGTCGAAATGAATGAGGACCATTAGATCTAGACAGTACATGATGACCGTTGGATTAGGATGATGGTCAACTTTGGCGATGGCCACTTTGGAGAAATGGAGTTGAGAACATGTAAATTCACCTGAAGGTCGAAGTTCCGAAGTCACGAGGTTAAGACATGTAGCACACATATTGAGAGCCCATGTCATCAACATTGATGTCAGCTAGGACACATGGCCCAATCAGGTGGTGACAAGTGTGAAGGTCCCATAGGTAATTTAGGCACATGTAAGCCACAAATCTAGGTGATACATGGTATCCACTTAGGCAGTTCCATGTCAACAATGACTTCAGTGGATATCTCACTATGGGTGTATGGTATTTAGAGGTTTTACCACCACCAACTACCCGAAGCACCGAAGGCCAAAGTGAAGACTGTTCGTGGATCTAAGATCCTTCGAGAGCATTCTCAACCATTGATCATGTATAATGGAAGGATAGCATAAGAAAAGTTAATAACTGGGAGCAAGTGATCTCCACTGCTTTAAGACCTATTCGACAAGTGAACACTCCGGAGGAAATTGGAGCAGCGATTATCCGAACCCCCAAAGCCCCGGAGTCCCAAACTCCCGAAATGAATGAGAACCATCCATTCAACTGTTGATCAAGTCCTTATTGATGATTTACTTGAAAGGCCTCTGATAAGCCTGGATTGTACATCTAAACGAAGGATTTAATATTGATCCTCCGATATAGCAAATGTACTTTGGCGAAACACACTCCAGGGGAAATCAGAACAACAATTACCTAGATCTCCAAACCCCCGAAGTCCCGGAGTACTGAAGCTCTGAAATACATATGGACCGTTGAAGTTTATGGACACATGCAAATCATGATTAGCACTTCGATGAAATTCACTTTGGAAGAATTGGAATATTGCAAAGACCAAACTCCCGAACAAAAAAGTTACGAAGTAAACGTGAACTTTTCACTCACTCGTAGATTAGCTCATGATCGTCGATTTGTTCGTAATCTTTGGACATGCCAGGATCACTTGAGTAACGGAAGAATGAATGTTGATTGTTTGATTTTCTCTAGTGGAATCTGATTTGGGTGATTTGAAAGGTTGCAAAGGCCTGACGTCCCGAAGGACAAAATACCGACGAACACAGTTCCAACACTGGACATATGGGGGCTAAAAGGAAAAGGGTGAAGGAAGAGATAGTGATTTAAATTAATAAGCCCATTTTTCTACGCTTGTGGTCACATGTAAATGGTTTGAAGGAAGCACCTCTATAGAATTGATTTCTACAATATTTGGAGAGACATGAAACTAAGTTAAATGAAATTGATCCTGTGATCGATTAATGAAAAGCATTTCCATTAAATTAAAAAGGCTTCTCGATAATATTGAATAAAGAAAACAAACAATATTATTGTTAATGAAGAGGTGTGATGGTCCAAACAAAGGGACCCAATGTTTCATAGCTCACACCAGTTGGAAGAGTATATAAACGAGAAAGATTGGTGAGAAGAAAGCATCTCTACAGTTCAGATAAGAAGATATATTGAAAATTAGATGACAAAAGCAGAGAGTGGAGAAGTCAATACATGTAAACAAAAGTTTTCCAGATTCATAAATTAAGGGTGGTTGGTTGCTGCAAGGGAAGGTTGGAGCCTGCAGGGGAGTAGGTATTTCCTTGTCAGTTATAGCTGACTAAATAGGGTGTTGTAACCACCTACCAGTTGGTGCTGGTGAATAAGGGGAGTAAGTTTTCCTTGTCAGTTGTAGATGACTAAATAAGGGGTTGTAACCTCCTACCAATGTGTGCTAGTGAAAAAGGGTGTGGGTGCATCCTGATCAATGGGTGTTGATCTAAGAGGAAGAATGTCTTCCTTCTATGTAACTTGTAAAACATAATTTTGCAGTTAATAGAAAAGTGTTTGTGGTTTTCCCAATTGGGTTCCACGATAAAATATTGTGTTAAATATTGATTGCATTAACAAAAGAAAAATTGATAAAATTATTGTGTCACTGATTCACCCCCCCCTCTCAATGACAAGATCTGGTCCTTCAATTGGTATCAGAGTGAGTTTTCCTTCAACATAGTATAAAAATTGGAAGGTAGATCCTGATTATGGATCAACAAGAGGGAATGTCTAGCAACAAAGAACCATTGTTTAATGGAGAAGGCTATGCTCTATGGAAAATAAGAATGAAAAACTTCTTGTTGGCTCTTGGTTTTGTTATCTAGGAATCTGTTGTAGATGGTTACACTGCACCAACAACTCCACCCAAAGACGTTGCAGGAAGAAAATCTGTAATGACAACTCAAGAGCATTAAATTGAATTCTAGGAGCTTTTGCTAATTCTATATGTGTGAAGGTTATGCATTGTAAATTAGCCAAAGAAATCTGAAACAATTTGGAGGTTATATATGAAGGAGATGACAAAGTCAAGGAAGCCAAACTACAGACCCATAGAACTTAGTTTGAAAATATGAAAATGAAAGAAGAAGAAAATATTACTGAGTACTTTCATAGGGTAGATGAAGTGGTTAACTAAATCAGAGCAGCAAGAGAAGAAATTATAGATAAACCTATTGTGAAAAAAATACTAAGTTCATTACCTATGAGATTTGATGAAAATATTTCTACAATTGAAGATAGATCTAATCTAAACACAGTCACAATTGATCAACTTCATGGAATTTTTACAGCATATGAAATGAGAACTGGGAATGATAAATCAACAAAATATGAAACAACCTTTAAAGAATCTAAGAAAAAGATGAGGCAGAAGAAAAAACCTCAACCCAACCATCATGAAGAATCTGATGTAGAAGAAGCCATTTTTATTAAAAAACTTCAGAAAGGATTAGGGATGTACAAAGGCAAGTTGCCTTTCAAATGTTTTAATTTTGGCAAGGTTGGCCACTTTGTAGCCAAGTGTCCCTATTCCAAGGAGGACCCTGAAGATGAAGAAGACACAAATAAACAATACAAGAAGAAGGTAAAACCCAATTACAAAGGGAAAAATATTTTTTACTCAAAAGAAGAAAACAACAGTTCATCATAATCCAGTGACAATGATGATGATGAAGTCATTTTTCTAGGTATTGAAGAGCCTAATGAGATAGAAGAAATTGAGCATGAGGAAGAGTCAGAAGATGAAGCAAAGGTTAATATGGAAGGAGAACTTCTAAGTTCCTTGGATGAATTAAGAAGATACAAAAACATATATAGATAGCTAAATTTTTTTGTAGTTGAACAAAAGGAAAAAGATGAATAGAAAGAAAAAAAGATGGAGAAACTCATGAGCAACCTGAAGAATAAAATCCTAGAAGAAAATAGGATAGAAATAAATTATGGAAAAGTCTCTTAAAGAGAAACAAATAACCTATGAAAGAATGGAGACATAATTATTTCACCTAAGAAAAGAACTTGATGCAAAGATTATTCGAACAAGATATGAATATAGCTCTAAAATATTAGATAAGTTGATTATTGTGAGATCTGTCGAATCCATGGGCATGGGCCAAGACAATGCCCCATTATGAAGAAATATTTGACAGTACCAAATACAATACACTGTGAGTTATGCGCATCTACCACACATACTACCAATCAATGCAGAACATTGGATGCACTTGTAGACAGGTTGGACCGAACAACATTCAGGGTGAATAAAAACCCTCAAGGACTGGGAAGAGGTTGGGGAGGTGGAGCGAGAGGAGACTTTAGAGGAGGAATAAATAGGGGAAGAGGGCCAATAATATGCTATAACTGTGACAAGAAAGTCCATATAGAGAGAGACTGTCCTCATCTGAGGCGGCCATGGTTATTTCACTGCAAAACCTATGGGCACACAACTAAAGACTACCTAGAACTAATTGCAAAATGGGAAGATCATATACGACAATGAGGAACTAACCTCATCAAGTCAAAAATCAAGAGAGTTGTTAAAGGAAAATTTCCCAACCTCAATATCGTTACTCGAGGAGGAGAAAAGACAGGAGTTGATGTTGACACTTTACCTCAGATCTAGAAAGCAACACCTAGAGAAGATAGGTATGACCCTCTGAAACATAAGTTGTTCTTTAAGAATTCCATAGAAGTATTTCAGAATATCCCTAGCCCTGAGATGCAAGAGAAACTCCCATAGCCCATTTATTACCATAAAATTGTGCAAGTCCTTGCTTCACCCCTTGCACCTAGAAACCCTATAGTCACATCGAGACAACTTGAGCAACCTCAAAATGTAGTCAAAATTTGGTTTCAATTATTCTTTGACATTCTCGGGAATGATCAATTAACAGAGAAGTTGCACAATGTGCTATACCTAGTTTTAGGGAATGAAGAACCCATAGAAGCAAGAATAAGGACTAATCTTCCTAAGAAGAGTACTTAGAGAGTGCAGAGACGAAAAGTATGAACTGGAAAAAAATCCATACTAGTATCCCAGTTAGACGTATTTGAGATCAAGGATGTCATGTTGGATGTGGGATACGATGTGAACATTCTTCCTAAGAAGACTTGGGAAGCCTTAGGAAAGTCTAGGCTGATATATTCCCCAATTAAGCTAAGAATGGCCAACCAATATTGTATTTTCCCAATAGGAAGACTGGAGAGTGTGGAAATAAATGTTGCAGGAGTGAAGACCATAGTTGACTTTGAATTGATTGAGATTATGGGGGATAAGGACCCTTACCTTGCACTACTTGGCATTGATTGGGCCTGTGAAAACTATGTAGTAATTAACTTAAAGAAAGACACCATGAACTTTGAGGCTGATGGAATCAAGGTAGTTCAACCCTTGGATCCATATGTGGGGCCCAAATATATAGAGACAATAGAAAATAATATGGAAGGAGAAGACTTGGATCAATTGTACACTGTAACAACATGAATAAGAGACGATTAAATAAATCCTACTCCTTATGGGTCAGTAAGTTGGAGGAGTATACAGTTAGTGGACGAAGATTCTGAATTGGCTTTTGAAAGTTGGCAACAAGACTCATACGAAATATTCTCGAGAAGATGCACAACTGTCAGGGCAACGAGATGGGTTGGGACTGAGGTAAGAGAACACCCAGTATATGATGGCACCTCAATACCCAACAGTTTTATGATTAGCATGGAAAGAAAGGTAGCGAAGGATCAAATGATATCAATACTAGATTTATCCCTCCAAAACACCCCCTCTAGATGGTGGGCCAATCATAAAGAATTACTCAGAAAGTGGGATGATGTGAAGAAATATATCAAGTATAAGTTTCATAATGACAAGCAACTGGACTTATAGACACAAATGGATTTCCAAGTTGTGCAATTGTTCAATGGAGAATATGATCCAAAAGCATATATTGAACAGTGTGTGACATAGTGGAAAGTTGCGGAAATACCCTCTCATTTATGGGTTCAGTTATTTCCCCATTCACTAGGGCCAATCCTGAAATATTGGTTCATACATGAAGAAAATAGAAGACATACCAGTGATTGGTAGACGCTGACATATCATTTTGTTAGAAAAACATGAACGCGAAGTGTTGGCCCTTGACCAAGTTTTGGGAGATTCTTGGTCATAGTGACCTATTTTGGGACTTCGACAGCCTATCGAAGAAGGACCGCAAGACGAAGAGGAGATCAATGGATCTTGACCCATTTTTGGGTCCTTTTTGGGTTTTTGGGAATATGTAACGAGAATGGGATGTCAACCCATGGGTTTACCCATGTTTAGGCCTATTTTGTATGTATAAATAGAAGGATAGGGAATGTAAGAAGTAGTTTAATAGTGCATCTATGTGATGTGAATGTATGCTAAGTGCAAGTAGAGTCTGTAATTTATTTGTGCATGACTATAAGAGACTTGAATAGCTAAGTGCAGGTCCTTGTAACAGATTGTGGAAGGCTGAGTGTTGTAACGCAAGGAAGAAGGATCTAGCGAGTTGCACAGATCTTCTGTCCTATGCGGAGTAAGGGTTTTGATGGCTTTGTTCTTGTAACCGATTGACTGAATACAATAGAGAAGAAGAGTTGGTGGACATAACCCCAGGGAGGGGGTGAACCATGTAAACCCTATGTTGTCTTGCTTTGTGCTTGTATTAATATGTTTATGTCTTGTTTTTCTAAGTGCTTTGAGATGACTAGATAGATCTTCTTATGCTTAGTGCTAATGATGTATAATAATGTTAGATCTGATCTATATGAATGTGCTGAGTGCTTGATTTGTTAGATCTGACCTATCCATTGATGCTAAGTGCTTAAGTACGTTATATTAGTGTGAATGTTACAAAGCCCTGTTTTATCAGTGAAGTGATTATTGATTGTATATTGAGGAACTGATGGTTCTAAGTGCTTTATTAAGTATTATAATCACATATCTGTGTCCTAGATAAGGTTGCAGACACCTGAGTATTGCAACCACCCTTTCCTCTACCTCGGGTGAGACTTCATTTGCTTCGCAAGTGTTTCCGAAAGGGCCGGTAGTTAGGGATTTTTTGGTGTGTTGTTGTAGAGTTGAACCCTGGGTCTACCCCTGTTCCAACATAGAGAAATAAAATAAAACAAATGTGGAAATAAAATACAGAAGATACATAATACAATAGAGACACAAATATACGTGGTTCACCCAGTGTGGGATATGTCCACCAAAGAAATTTCCAGGTACTTCCTTTATTATTATCTAGCAATCAAAGGGATAAAACCTACATCAAACCCACTGTAACTTCCTCTTCTTTCTCTCACAATATCCTATCTTAGAATACAATATTCACTATCATCCTTAGCCACAATACATTTCCCTCATAAAATAGGGTTTCCTTCTAGGGAAAAAAACTCTAACATAATTTCTACTATTAGATCTGTGACCTTATAATGAATGGCCCAGATTTACAATGAAATTACAATATACATTTACAAGGCAATTTTTCTTTTGGGGGCCCGCTTGTCCCCAGACCCCGCAGAGGGGGTAACCCCCCTCTACACTTCCCCACGTGGAAGAGTGTAAATACTTCTGGGGTGTAAATACTTCATGGGGTATAAACATGGCTGAAAACAAAAGACCTTTGAATCAGGAAGATAATCAGGCTCCACAACCAACAATCTCCCACTTGGAGTCTGATCTCAACAACTCCACCACTATTGTATATGATGGAATTTGAACCTTCTTGGAACTGGAAAATTTCTCATCTTCATCTTCATTCTTGAAGACCAACTGAAACTAAGCAGGAACTCAGTTTCTCCCTGGTTACTACCTTTGTTAACATGTCTGCAGGATTTTGGCTAGTGTGTATCTTTTCCAACTTCAAATGTCCATCTTCCAAGGTGAATCATATGAAGTGGTACCTCAATTGTATATGCTTAGTATTCGAATGGAAGGATGAGTTATTTTCAATATGAATGGCACTCTCACTGTCACAATACAACCTTCTATTCTCCTGTTTCTTCCCAATTCCTCCATAAACCTTTGTAACCAAATCATGTTTTTACTAGCCTATGTAGCAGTAACATACTCTACCTCTGTTGTTGAAAGTGCTACAACCTTTTGCAGTTTCGAAATCCAACTTACTATTGTTCCACCTATAGTAAAAACATACCCTGTGGTTCTCCTCCTGCTGTCTTTATCACCTGCCATATCTGAATCAACATATCCCTGTAGAAAAGTGTCTGAACCTCCAAAACATAATGCATGAGTATTAGTACCTCTCAAATACCTGAGAATCCACTTTAATTCCTCCCAATGTTCTTTACATGGATTGTTCATATACCTTCTCACAACTCCCACTGCATTTGCAATATCTGGTCTTGTGAAAATCATTGCCTACATCAAGCTACCACCTGCTGATGAATAAGGGTCCCTGGACATGTATTCTATCTCCTCCTATGTCTTGGGACACATTTCCTTAGTTAATTTGAAATGGCTGGCTAAAGGTGTACTAACTAGTTTTTCATTCTGCATTCTAAACCTCTCCAACACCTTCTCTATGTACTCACCCTGAGGCAATGTCAATTTGTGATTTTTACTGTCTCTTGTTATTATAATACCAAGGATTTTATTTCCATCACCCAAATTCTTCATCACAAATGAATTAGATAATTTATTCTTGAGCACATTTATATCCTGCATATTATACCCTGCAACAAGCATGTCATCTACATACAATAGAAAGATAATATAGCTTCCATTTTCTATCTTTTTGAAATAAACACAGTGATCAGAGTGACATCTACTATAACCCTGTTCTGTCATAAACCTGTCAAACTTCAAATACCATTTCCTTGGATCTTTCTTTAGGCCATACAATCTCTTCTTCAACCTACATACCATATTATCCTTCCCTTTGACCTCATACCCCTATGGCTACTGCATATAAATCTCTTCCTCCAAATCCCCATGGAGAAAAGTTTTTTTTACATCTAGCTATTCAAGATGCAAATATTCTACTACCACAAGACTTAAAATAGTCCTAATTGAAGTCATTTTAACAAAAAAAGAAAATATTTCATCAAAATCTATACCTTTCTTTTGTGAAAACCCCTTTACAACAAGTCTAGCCTTGTACCTCTTTTCTCCTCCATCTTCTTCCTTCAACTTGTAAACCCATTTATTCTGCAATGTTATTCTTCCTGTAGGTAATTGAACCAAGTCCCAAGTCTATTTATTTACCAAGGAATCCATTTCCTCCTTCATGCCTTGCTCCCACATATTTTTGGTGTCTACCTGCATTGTCTCTTCATAACATTCTGGTTCACCAGAATTAGTCAACAATAAATAATACAATGAACGAGAGTATCGTTCAGGGGGTATACTTAACCTGGTAGATCTTCTACCCTCACTTGCAGGAATTTGAGGTATTTGTTGCTCCTATTCTTGCACACTTTAATTTTCTGGTTCCTTTGGAATTTCTTTTTCAGTGATCTCATCAAGCACCGTGGAATCTTTTTTTTTTCTTTTTCCTGTTTCTTTCCCTGTAACTGATCTTTGTACATGCCCTTCTCATTGAATATGACATCTCTACTCCTAATGATTTTGTTATTTTCATAATCCCATAAGAGATAACCAAAATAATTAACATCATATCCAATAAAGGTACACTTCTTGGATTTTGCCTCAAGCTTTGTTCTATTTTCTTTATCAATATGGACAAATGATTCACAACTGAAAGTTTTCAAGAAAGAATAGTTTACCTTTTTTCCTGTCCATTCCGCCTCTGGAATTATACCATCCAAATATCTTGAAGGTCCCCTGTTTATTAAGTAAACAACAGTATGTACAACATCTACCCAGAACTGTAAGAGAAAACTAGCATGCAATCTCATGCTCCTTTCACGCTCCATGATTGTCCTGTTCATTCTTTCTGACACACCATTTTCTTGTGGTGTTCTTGGAATTGTCTTCTCTCTACGAATCCCATGGTATGAACAGTAATCATCAAACTCCTTGCTGCAATATTCACCTCAATTATCTGATCTGAGACACTTCAAACCTTTTCCTGTCTCATTCTCAACCAAAGATTTCTATTTCTTAAAAGTATCAAAAACATCAGACTTTTGTCGAATGCAATAAACCCAAGTTTTTCTAGTTGCATCATCAATAAAAGTAACATAATAACGAGAGTCACCAAGAGATGATACCTGAGCTGGTCCCCATACATTTGTATGCACAAGATTTAACCTTTCATTCTTCTTTTCTTTTTCGACTCTTAGAAATCTGACTCTCTTTTGTTTTCCATAAACACAATGCTCACAGAAGTCCAAATCAATTTGTTTAAGATCTGGCAACAAATTTATTTTGTGAAGTATCTGCATTCCATTCTCACTCATGTGTCCCATCCTATGATGTCACAGTATTGTATCCACTGTTGTCGAAGCTAAAGAGATAGAAGAGTCAATATTACTAGTACACAAATACAATGTACCTACCTTCTCTCCTTTTTCTATCACCGATGATTCTTTGATGACCTTCCACGTCTTATCTGTAAATATGGATATACAACCTTCACCTGTCAACTGCCCTGTTGAAATTATATTTTTCCTTAAATTTGGAGCATGTCTTACCTCTTTCAACAATCATTGGTTTCCATTGCGTTTCTTTATTTTTACCTTTCCCATTCCAACAATTTTTCATGGTGCATCATCACCCAAATGAACCTGTCCAAAATCACCTTGAACATAATCTATAAAATGTTTCCTATGGGGTGTGGCATGAAATGAATTCCTTGAATCTACTACCCAAGACTCAAAAATATTATCTACAAAAATAATCAAAGCATCTTGTAACACATCACTTGTTACATTTGCTTCCTGATTTCTCTCCTGCTATCCATCTCTTTGTTTCTTTATAGGTCTACAAACTTTCTTCAGATGTCCTTTCTTCCCATAATTCTAGCACTCTATCTTTTCAAGTTTGGATTTGGATCTGCCCTTCATAGAATTCTCATGGTTCCCTAAGCCCTTTCCTCTATCTTTTTGTCTTCCCCTGTTCTCCATGTTCAACGCATTACCTGATATCTCACCTATGATTTTCCATCACATTTCCTCACTAAGGATAACACCAACAACATCATCAAATTTTAAAGTATTTGAACCAGAGACAGAGTTACTTACAACCATGAACAAGCTATTACAACTTTCTGGCAATGAGCACAATATTAGAAGAGCCCTGACCTCATCATAAAATTCCACTTTTAGAGAACTTAGTTGATTAGTAACCATATTAAATTCATTTAAATGATCTGCAACAGACCCACCTTTTGACATCTTCATATTAAATAATCTCTTCATTAGAAATACTTTATTGCATGCCATGGGTTTTTCATACAATTTAGCCAATGCTTCCATCCAACCCTTCATTGTCTTTTCTTTTGAAATATTGAAAGCCATCAACACTGCTAGGCTCAGCCATATCATTCCTAGAGCCTTTCTGTTAAGAATATCCCATTCTTCATCCTTCATAGAAGTCGGTTTCTTTGCTATTGCACCCAATGGTAGGAATAGATCCTTCTGATATTGTTGTAGGAAAATCTGCATGTGGACAAGTAGATCGACCTCTAAGGCTTGACCTTAACCCTAGACAGAAAAGTGCTTATCATGGACACTGAA
>ML811817.1:126418-149349 GCA_009831015.1 Picea engelmannii
TAGAACCTGATAATGCTTCCTGAGACTTCTTCAATTTCTGCAATTCTTCAATTCTTGGAGTACTCTGATCCTGTAGATAATATTACTCAATGTATTCTCTGAAACTCCTCCAATTTTCACTCCTTGAATCCTCCCCAAAAAGATGTTATAGAAAGAATGGTAGACTTTATTCAATTTTGTTCTATTTAGGAGAGTGAACTTGCACAAAATGCCCCACGCTCAATAATTAACATCCGATTCTGAAACTCACACACAAGAAACTAAAGTCTGTACTATTTCCAATGAAATTTTTCCCACTTCATTTTGATTCTCGATGAAGAATTTATGACTGTTTTACCCAGAACACCTGTTTATTGACTAGCTTCAAGACTGGTCACAAACCCTATATTCCACAGAGTGTATCTCCATAATTATAGCGAATCAATATCTAAAATTTTTATCAGAGGTACCTTGATATGTATTCTCAATACCATAGTGATTTCACCATTTGAATCATTCTAGAAAAAAAGTTATAGCAAAAATGGTAAGATGACCGAAAATAACATACCTTAGAACACATCACCAAAATACTTCATCCTCCCTTGAAATCCAGCCTTCATTTCTTCTTATTTCCTATGAAATTAAACTTGTATCAAATCAATGTATAATGATGTTTATTTATACCATTTATGTCACTTCCTTTTAACATTAGGGCCGACCTGACACTTTCTTATTTTGTAATTATTTTCTTTAATTATCTTCAGGGCCTACATGTACTTCCTTCTTCAATTCACTTTGTCATCTTCAAAAATTCATTTCTCCTCAGCCATGAGGATCCACGTAAAGTGCCACATACCACCGAAAACAACATGATGTATACTATCCATCCATGGGTGTTGCATCTTCATGTGCATTTTCCTTCATGTCCAAATACCTTCATCAATCTTGCGGTCCAAAACCCATGACTAGGGTTGACATCAATGACAACAACCAATATTCCAACACAACTAAGCATTCAAAGGATAGGTAAATTATTACCACAATTGACTACCTTACACGTTGGGCTGAGGCAACAATTGTCTAGGACTATTCAAGTGATACTTCTTCTAGGTTCATCTTTAAGAATATTATCAGTCGATTTGGATTTCCTAGGATCCTAACCAGTGATCAAGGAGCTCATTTTATTAGTAATACTATAGTAAATATTACAAAAAAGTTCATGATCCAACATCACAAAAGCATCCCCTACCACCCACAAGACAATTGAATAGTAGAATCATTCAACAAGATCCTGAAGAAAGGATTAACAAAGTTCTGTTGTGAAAATTGGGAAGATTGGGATGACATAGTCCCAACAGTACTATGGGATTACATGACAACCACAAAGAAACTCCACAGGTACACGCCATTCCATCTAGTTTATGGGAATAAGATCATAGTTCCCATAGAATTCATCACTCCGAGTTTGTACGTTGCACAGTTCACCCATATGTAAAATAAAGAGCCAGTTACGCAGAGACTCATGGAGTTACAAGAACTTGAAGAAACTAGGTTTTTTGCAGACTTCCATCAATCGGTTGAAAAATCAAGGCAAAAATATTGGCATGATAGGAAAATTAAAACTAAATTATTTGCACAAGGAGACAAGGTTCTACACTATGGTAGTTGGTACCAAAATCATCCTAGAAAGTTGCACATGCATTGGTTGGGACCATTTATAGTTGCAGAGATCCGACCCTCAAGAGCATTCAGACTTGTGCAATTAGATGGTATGTTGTGGCCAGTGTGGGTGAATGACGCTTGCCTGAAACCTTATATGTCTCAGAATTGAGCTAAAAGGATTGTTTCTCTATTCCGAAGGAGCATGTATAATAGTTAGATTTGAGTTTTCTACAATTTTTGTAAATTTAGTTAATAAAGTTGATGTGCGCAATGTTGCACCACGACACGTAGTTCCATTTTTTGTTTAAGTGTTTGTTGATGCATAGCTACTTACTCAACAACGTAGGATCAAAGGGAGGCAAGAAATAATTTATGAATGTCATTTATATGACGTGGACCCCTTTATGGTCAGAGGGAGGATGAATCCAAATGCAATCTGAGTCGATGTGCTACACGTACCAAGTCTAGTCACACTATTTATTGTTATTACAGTACCCTGCCTAATTTTAGTTAAGTCATAAATCCATGATACGCAAATATGCCATCGGTATTCGTGTTGGGATTCCCACCCGTCAAACGGAAAGGTATGAAATCGACCATGTCCCTTTCCAACTTGCACAGTAAATGCCAAAATCGCCCAATAGGATTTACCCTGTTAACCCATCCCATCAGACAACTCAGATACAAGTTGCATCCATAGGGTCATGATGAACAACATTTATTGCTGAACTTGCCAGCCAAGATCGAGTATAAGCCTCTGATAACTCGCCGTAGAACTCATTGTTTTAAAAAATTTAGCAATTTTTGAACTCTGTAGAGCGAGCAATCCTTTGCAGTTGTGAAACTCATAGTTGTGATCCCCAATCCTTAGTTCACCGTAGAATTCATTGATAACTCAGATATCAATGATCTAGGTGGATATCGGTGGCCACCCACCTTCTCCAATTGGCCCAAAACATGTTTTTGGCAATTTTGGCAATTTACTATTTTTAATAGTTTTTAACTTCCAGGGCCATTTTGAGGCCCTAAACGATGTTTTTTGAGAAAACGGGGAGCAACATGGATCATAGATCAATGTTTCTCACCCAAAATTTGTAGTTCTCGGATATATCTTTCCAACGAGCTATCATACGCCTAAAACGAAGATCGTATGCAAAAGTTACGACCTCAGGAAGTTGATGCACCAACTTACCCAAACGGGGCCCACATGACTTTTGGCGCTTCATCTCCTAGGGTTAGGATTTTGGATGTCTAGGGTTTTTGGAATTCCTCCTTATTGTAAAAATGTCTTTAGAGCCTAATTGTAATCATATTCTCATGGATGCGAGTATCCATCACATCTCTTCTCAGAGATAAGCTGCCACCATTCTATCGAGTCTTTCACTCTATATTTTACAGTCTCTGTACATTTATTTCATTAATAGAAATCGTGTATTTCTGTATATCTGTGACTCTTTTTATATTTCCACTATATCTCTGATATTTTTGTCTCTCTTGCAATATCTCTGAATATTTCTGTCTTATATCTCCGCTCTCATTTCGTGCCGAACATAAATATGGATCAGTGGTATCAGAGTAGGTTGTTCTTGATCGTTTTCAGTGCATGTCCCCGACGAGGTCTGAGTATAGCAAGTTGGGTCTCGAGCTTGTCTCTCTTGAGGAAAATTGCTCTAGCAGACTCAAGAAACCCTCAATGGCGGAAGAAAATAAAAACGACAGAGCATATGATCCTATCAGTGTGTTTCTTGAGCAAGCTCTCACGCGACAGAGGGACGAAATGATGGAGAATTTTTCCCACATCCTTCAATGCCTCCCGATAGCATCAGGTGCATCTTCATCAAGAGACCACTTTGAAAGCACCTCGCCTTTCAAGGTACAGGTTAATTTTGATATTCCCGTATTTGAAGGTCAAATAGATGCAGATGTCCTAGATAAATGGTTAAATCTTCTAGAAGGTTATTTCTCTGTTCATAATTTTTCCGATAAGGAAAAGATCACCTTCGCACTCCTTAAGGCTCTCCCCCATGTCAAACATTGGTGGGAAACTTACTAGGAGCAGAGTTCCACAGAGGAGTCTGGAATATATGGGGCCGAGCCCACTTAGGATTTTTTTGTGGATGCGGTAAAGGAACAGTATTACCTTGTTGGTAACTATGAGGACCAGTACATGAGATGGACCACACTGCGGCAAGAGAGGGGTCAAGCAGTTTCATATTTCACCAATACCTTTCATACCCTGTGCACCAAGATGGGTATCAAAGACTCTAAACAACATTTGGTTCTAAAATATTGTGGGGCTCTACACAGATACATCCAAACTAAAATGGATTTTCTGGACATCTCATCACTCGGTGTTGCCTATCGATATGCTGTTAAAATCGAGCAGAAATTTAAGCACCAGAATAAACGGGAGTTCAGGTTTGCAAATCCACAACAACCAAAGCATGACAAAGACAACCCTAACAAACAGTATCCTGAAAACCAGTCCAAGACATAGGAAAAGAAGGGTAACAGAAAGACAAAGAAGGAAATCGGAAAATGGTGCGATTTCCACAAAATCCCCTGGCACAACACCGATGAATGTCGCTCAAAACAATCATTGGTGGTCGAGATCAAAGACAAGGAGCTAAACCCAGATTCAAAATCTGATTCTGAAAATAATGGGAAAAGATAGATCATCGATGCAGACCCCACTGATATTGTCGCGACTACAACAATTCAACCAGAAGAACCAACAGATCCTGAAGAGGGGGAGCACCTTTTTCATTCACAGATGTGGGTGAAGGGGACCCCGTTACATTTTATTGTTGATAGCAGAAGCCATAAGAACCTCATTTCAACAGAGGTCATCAAACAACTGGGATTTTCGACAACACCACACACGTAGCCATACAACATTGGGTGGCTTCGCCAAGGACGAGATCTTCGTGTCAGCCAACAGTGTCGATTTTTATATGGCATCCAGCCCTTCAAGGATGAGGTATTATGTGATGTTGCACCACTAGATGTTTGTGATGTTCTCTTGGGCCAACCATATATGTGGAAGTGCCATGCTATTTATGAGTCTTGACCCCATAGTGTCATTGTTACTTTGAGGGGTCATCTCTATAGGATACTAGAGGTAGTTCCAACTACTACCCTACCTAAACAGTGTTGCAAGGTAGTATCTCATACTGCAAAATTCATCTTCTTTACAATATGTTCAAACGGGGAACAAAAGGACACTGCAACCGCTACAGCCTCGCCCCAAGCACCTTCTATCCAACAGAAGCAGGTTGACAAGGTTGCAGCAAAGCGCAAAGATTATTTCTGCACACATTCATATCATGTATCCAGACTGGTTAAAAATGTCCAACCCTTTCAGCCACAAGTTCATGACAACCTTCAATAAGCTAAGCAACGCCAGTTCTCCAGCAAGGCAAGCAGATCACCAAGATTCAAATTCAGCAATCGCTTTCCCCTCTCCCCCAGGAACTCAATGCAATGGAGACCATTACTTCCTAAGGAGGGAGGATTGATCCAGGTGGATATCGGTGGTCACCCACCTTCTCCAACTGGCCCAAAACATGTTTTTGGCAATTTTGGCAATTTACTATTTTTAGCAGTTTTTAACTTCTAGGGCCATTTTGAGGCCCTAAACGATGTTTTTTGAGAAAACGGGGAGAAACATGGATTTTAGATCATGTTTCTCACCCAAACGTTATATTTCTTGGATAGATCTTTCCAACGAGCTATCATACGCCTAAAATGAAGATCGTATGTAAAAGTTACGACCTCGGGAAGTTGATGCACCAACTTACCCAAACGGGGCCCACATGACTTTTGGCGCTTCATCTCCTAGGGTTAGGTTTTTGGATGTCTAGGGTTTTTGGCATTCCTCCTTATTGTAAAAAGGCCTTTAGACCCTCATTGTAATCATCTTCTCACAGATGCGAGTAGCCGTCACATCTCTTCTCAGAGATAAGCTGCCACCATTCTAGCGAGTCTTTCACTCTGTATTTTATAGTCTATGTACATTTATTTCATTAATAGAAATAGTGTATTACTGTATATCTGTGACTCTTATTATATTTCCTCTATATCTCTGTTATATTGTTGTCTCTCTTGCAATATCTCTGAATATTTCTGTGTTATATCTCTGCTCTCATTTCGTGTCGAACATAAATCCGGATCAATCACAATGCTGAGAGCTACAGGAAGCCGAAGCGCCATGTCCAAAATGTAGTACTAGATGATCCCTCCAACCCTTGAGTTTATATCATAAGTGATATAAAGGGGAAGGTGGAGCAGATCAAGCTCCTTGAACTCTATTTAACATACCAAGTCTTGTTTCCTTAGATGAACATAGACATCTTCTGGATGATTTCTCCAAACAAGTTGGGAGGCATACAGTTCGTGCCTAATCCTGAATTAATCAACATATTCAACTCAACCATCATGAACCTCAGAGACTTACCAGTGTTTGGTACCACTGGTGAAGTTTCATGGTGAACCAAGTTCCTAATCAATAGGGTGCACAAAAGAAGTATCTGGATGGATAGGCGGTATCCAATCCATGCCTAGGACATACATCAGCTTACTGGACTATCCCTCTAAGGCAAGGATGTGTCGAAGGGATTCCAGGGTCCCAATAAGCATGGAAAAAGAAAGGGGAGCCCAGCCTCTATGAAAGGTTCCACACACATGGGGGAGGGGGGAAACAACCAAAATTGACCCCATACTACTAGAAACAGTAAGGACTAGTTTTTACATCATAGACAGTAAGGTTATGAGGTCATATTACAAGGGAGAATGCACGTTGGATGCATTATCAGTGGCTGAATTCTGTGCCAATGGGGCTGTATTCAACTGGTGCAATTGCCTTTTGGAGGAACTGCTCATGGCTTGTGAGGAAGCCCAGGAGAAGGGAGGTGCCTTCACATAAGGCTACCTGTTGGTGGCGTTCACAATGTTCAAATGGACACCACCTACAAATGTTAGGTTGGATGACTTAAAAACAATAAAGATCAAATATCAAGAGACCATACTTGACAATGAGTGGAAAATTCTACAATAGTGAGGTGATGATGAGAATATATTAAGTACAAATCTGAAAATGAAAAGACTAAACGATGTAGTTCTTTGAAATAGCAGGTTATAAGAACACATTTATGTCATGGCATTCAAAAATAGAGAATGACTTGGACGATGTGTTGCAGTCTCATACGGTGTATTCTTGGAAAAATCTAAGGTAGATCACATGATAACACTTGATGAGGAAGTAAAGGCCTTTGAAATATACTATGATGGTAAACAAGATCGATGGAAATAATGATCAATCAATCGATGCAGAGGAAAATTTGAGAAGCCTCATTAACCGTCTGATCAAGAAATTGATGATGTTGATCGTCTCATGTAACGAGATTTATCCCACATTGGAAGTGCGAAAAATCTTATGTGGGATTTTATAGATAACCCTCATTATACTTATTTGACGCGTAGTACAAAGGTATGGCAAGGGCTCTAAATGATTGGAATTAACTAAAATATCACCATCCTGGAGCCCGAGATGACTTGTCAAGCCCCCTACCTTTTGGTCAAAGAGACAATAACTGTCGATCTGATGATGAAGGATCTCGGCCATTCATTTGAAATATATTTTTTATATATACATTGCACATCATTCATATGGGTGACCGTGGGCTTAAGGGTCATTTTGGTTGGTGGAAAATGGAAATGAAACCGCCAACTTGTCAAAGAAATTAGTGGAATGAAAAAATGGAGGACCACCAAGTTTGTCGTCAGTTGAATAAAATTCCATATGTCAAAGACCACAAAAAACGTTGGATAAAACCTACACAATAAAAATACAAAAGACATTTAAAGAATAATTTAATTATGAATTAAAGAAGACATCAAAAGAATCTTGAATAAAGATTGATACATCTGGTTAGAGATCAATGAGAAGCAATGGACAGGTCGAAAGGTCATTTGAAAAGTATAAGGTTCAGTTGCTCAGTGTTCCATCAGGACAACAATATTTGCAGCAGAAGCAATATAATGTATATAGTGGTATACATGGCATCCTATAGAAATGATAGGGGGGGATATCTTGTCAAGAAGAACCACCCCTTTAGAAACAAAGGGGAAGATAAGTTAGAAGCAAAGAAAGAAGATTGAAAGGGGGAGTCATTCAATTATGAAAAGAAAAGTATGATTTTAGGAAGAGTTATTCGAGTTCATATTTTGGTCAGCAACATCTAGATAGACAAATCATTACCATAGGGGGAGAAATCCTTTGCCATTGATGTCAAAGGAGGAAAGTAACTTCAGAGGAGAGAAGCATCATCACAGGGGGATATTGTGTATGAATTTTGTGTGTTTCCATCAATGACAAAGGGGGATATTGCTGGACATAGTGTCATTAATGTGTTGTCATCGATGTCAAACATTATAACAATATGAAAAGTTCATGTCAAATAAATATATGCAGGTATCATTGATGTCAAACAATATGACAATATGCATAGATTAAAACTTAGGATGGTTGGCGACTGAAGATTAGAAGCTCAGAAGAGATGATTCACATGAGGCTTAGAAGAAGATGATGTACAGGAGTTGTCCATGATCATTTTGGTACAAACCACGACCGTCAGATCATGTTTTAGTAAAAAGTAAGCCACAAATGTCTCAAAGTAGACGCAAGCCATCCGAGTTGAGGAAACACTTCGGGATATATTGTGACCATCAGATAGAGGAAATTAGAAGGATAGGATAAGCAAGGACAAAGTCCCAAGATCCTGAATAGTCAAATTTTCGACAGTCGTTGGATCGTGTTAAGAATTTTTGGGTTAAATAATGACCATTATATGAAGTCAAGTTACTCGAGGTTTAAACTTCAAGGAGTCTCACTTCTGGAGAATTGGGAAGTCGAGAAATCGAATTACCCGAAGTCTCGAAGGCCAAAATGAATGAGGACCATTAGATCTGAACAATACATGATGACGATCGGATCAGGATGATGGTAAAATTTGACACTGACCAATTCGGCGAAATGGAGTTGAGAACATGGAAATTTACCCGGAGGCTGAAGTTTCAAAGTCACGAGGTCAAGAAATGTAGCACAAAGATTGAGAGCCGATGTCATCAACAATGACGTCATCTAGGACATGTGGCCCAATCAGGTGGTGACAAGTGTGAAGGCCCTATAGGTACTTTAGGCATATGTAAGCCACAAATCTAGGTGACACGTGGAAACCACTTAGGCAATGCCACGTCAACAGTGACATCAATGGATATGTCACTCTGTGTGTATGGTATTCATAGGTTTTACCACCAGCAACTACCCGAAGCACCGGAGGCCGAAGTCAACATTGTTCGTGGATCTAAGATCCTTCAGGAGCATTCTAAACCGTTGATAATGTATAGTGGAAGGATAGCATAAGAAAATTTATTAACTTGAAGCAAGTGATCTCTACCCCTTTATGACTTATTCAGCAAGTGATCACTTCAGAGGAAATTGGAGCAGTGATTATCCAAACCCCCGAAGCCCTGGAGTCCCGAACTCCCAAAATGAACGAGAACCATTCATTCAACTGTTGATCAAGTCCTAAATAATGATTTACTTGAAAGGCCTATGATAAGCCTGGATCGTACATCTAAATGAAGGATTGAATATTGACTGTCCGATATAGCATATGCACTTTAACGAAACACACTCTAGAGGAAATTAGAACAACAATTACTTGGACCTCCGAACCCATGAAGTCTCAGAGTACCGAAGCTTTGAAATACATCTAGACCGTTGAATTTTATGGACACATGTCAAGTCATGATTAACACTTCAGTGAAATGCACATTGAGAGAATTGGAAGACTGCAAAGACTGGACTCTCGAACAACGAAGTTCCGAAGTAAACATGAACTGTTCACTCACATGTAGATTAAGTCATGATCATGGATTTTTTTGTAACCTTTGGACATGCCAAGATCATCTGAATAATGGAAGAACAAATGTTGACCATCTGATATCCTCTGGTAGAATATGATTCAGGCGATTTGAAAGTTTACAAAGGCCTGACATCTCGAAGGACAAAATACTGAAGAAAATGGTTCCAGCACTGGACATATGGGGGTTTTTGGCCCTTGACCAAGTTTAGGAAAACCTTTGTCGTGTTTGACCATTTTTGGGACTTTGACAGGCTGGTCAAAGGCGAAGTGGCAGGTGAAGCGGAGATCATGGGATCTTGCCCCCTTTTGTGGTATTTTTGGGTTTAGGGTTTATGTAACAGGTATGGGATGTTGTCCCATGGGTCTCACCCATGTTTAGGCATCATTTGTAATATATAAATAGATATCTAGGTGATGTAATAAGTACTAAACCTAGTAGAATCGGCTTAGTGCGGATCTAGAGGCTTTGTGCATATTGTGTGTTAAGACTTGCAAAGCTAAGTGCAAGTGATTGTAAGAGGCTTGGTGTGCAAACTTTGTAAGAAGGCTTTGTGATGTGACCTAACTTGGGGAAGGAGGATTTGGAAAATTGTGCCCAGATTTCCTGTCCTATGCAGAGTGGGTTTTGTGGCTCTGTGCATGTAAGAATATTGAAAGAAGATGAAGAGTTGGTGGACGTAGCCCCACGTTGGAGGTGAACCACATATATCCTGTGTTGTGATTGCTCTGTGTGATTGATGTGATTTATGCCTAGTGTTGTAATATTTATGTATGTTAGATGCATCTAATGTAGTAGATTAGTACTTAATATCATGAATGAATTCTAGATCTGATCTATTTCTATGTGATAAGTGCTTGGATGTGTTATATCTTGTTGAATATTGTGCTTCTATGTAATTAGGGTTTTACCTGCGAGGTGAATAAAGGGTTAAAGACTAATGAATGATAACTTCTAAGTGCTCTGTTAAGTATTGTAATCACATATATGTGTCCCATATAGGTTGTAGACACTTGATTCCTACAACCCCCTTGCCTCTACCTCGGGTGAGACTTCATCTACTTCACAGGTGTTGCCGAAAGGGCCAGAGTTAGGGTTTCTTTTGTGCATTGTTGAAGTGTTGAACCCTGGGTCTTCCCTTGTGCTAACAAATGGTTCTGTTGTCGGGACCTGAAGCTGTGATTGCTAGGAACTGAAGAAAAGAGAAAGTTCTTTGCGTAGATATGTTTCTTTAGTGCATAGTACTCTACTTGATTTGTGAATCTCTGTGCTAAGATGATAAGTCTGATCTGAAGAAAAGAGGTAAGATCTTAAAGCTTTGTTCTCTGATAAAGGTAATATAAGTGGAATTTTTTTTTTCAAAAGAATGGATCTAGGTATGTTTGATAGATTTTGTCCTATTATGAAAAATAGGGTACAACTAGAAGAAAGAAGATATGATATGAATAGATCTGATAGAAATCGTGAAAGATATGTTATTCCTATGCATAGAAATAATTTTTGGACTAACAAGTGGATGCAGGATCCTAGAAAGAATTTTTTGTAGGTCCATCACTGTGATCCCAATGTGCAGTATAGGAAAGGTTGGGGATCATTTAAGAGAAAGAGAGGATTGAATCTTTGTTATAGTTGCAGAAGACCAAGCCATATTGCTAAGGAATTCCCTGGTAGAGGTCCTATTTTCCTTTGTTGTAAAGCTACTAGACATGAATTTTTGGATTTCCCTAGAATGATTGATAAAGTTGAGAATATGAACATGGGACAAGAACACCATGACGAAGGTCAAGAGACTAAGAATATGCTAAAAAACTAGAAATAATCAGAGGCTATATTATTGCAGATGAAAGAAACACTGAATGATCACAAAGACATCACTTTATCAGATATCTTAAAAGAGAAAGATTACATAAAAAAAATAATAGGAGACTTCGACATAGACTGTGTATTGGATGCAGAAACACAGGTGAACATTATGACATAAAGTACTTGGGAAATCTTAGGAAAGCATACAATGGTTCCTTCATTAGGAGGAATATGATTGTTTAAAGGAAAGATGATAACCCTATGTGGAAGACTTACTCATGTTCCTATGAGTACTCATGGAACATCAACAGAAGAATAATTTGAGATCATTAAGTTTGTTGAGAACAATGATCCCTTTGCACTTTTGTTAGGAAAGACTGGGATTGAGAGAGATCGGATCCGAAGGAAAGAAGAAGAGGAAGCTATAGAATAGAAAAAGCAATAATTAAGGGATTTCATGGCTAGGAGAATAGCGTGATTAATACAAGAACAAGAGGAAAATTTGAAGCAACTGAGGGCCAGAGAATTAGCTGTTGAAGTTGAGAGAATGCAAGAAGGATTAAAGAACCTATCCATGCAGGAGAGAAGAATACCTACTCTAGAAACAATAAGAGAAGAAGTATTACCCTCGAACCCTATGAAAGACCCTCAGTAGTGCGAAGTTACCATGCCAAGAGAAGATAAGATCAAGAATGGAAAGAGGAATCTAGAGACGCAGATAACAAGAAAGAAAGATAGAAATCTCAGTAAGAAGAAAGAAAAATTAGAAAAATTGCAAGAGGTTCTAGAGAGGACTTTGCAAAAGGAAGGCTTACAAAAATTGAACCTTGCCGGAATAGCATAAAAATGAAGACTGACACTTCACCATGGAAAAGCAATATGATTGTTGGAGGCATCTTGACTATTAGAATGGCGTTCCAGAACGACTAGAAACACAGTTATTGTCGGAACTTTCACCATTGGACCGTTGGGACCGCACCATAACGGATGGAATCACATTGATTGAGGCATTCCTTCACATTGAATGAATCCATTAGGATGTTATCTATTTAACCTGTTGAATGTATTACTAGGGACACTTTTTCCAATTGAGATTATCTGAGCCCACAAAGAACTAATTTATTTCGCGTAGTGCTTATTGGGACTTCACCACCCATTTTTCTACCGTGAGTAGTTGTTCACTGACCCGAGATATTTGATATCGAGCATGTATGTCAGGTGACCTTAGTGCAATAGAGAAATCCATCGAAGAGATCCTCATAGACCTCATGACTGAGAAGGTTATGTTCACAAGAGTATAGGCCTCATTGACGAGAGGAGTGCAAGCATCCCCATCGACTAGACATCGATCTGGGACCTCCTGAACTGCGACAAAGAAGAGAAGAAAGAATTGCGATGACTTGGCAAACATGAAGCTCATCCCATCATTCCTTCCCGACTATATAATACATCTGGTTGGTGTGGTTATTCGTGACAATATCCTGAGGGAATTCAACTATACATTGATCACTGCGTACCTCTCGAAGGGGATACACCTAGTTGGACTGCAGTTAGGACAGATTTTGATGTTGACTATCAGTGGCTTCAACTTAGGGGATCGAAAATCTATGGAATGATTTCACCACAAAAGTATTTTACCAAGACAATGGGGAAGAAGTCGAAGAGAATCCCCTAGCCATGGATCATGGACATTTCAAGATCTAGCATTCTCAATGTGATGAAGATACCCCAATTCGGCAGACACCAGGAGGTTAACGTGTGCGTTAAACTCCTCCTATTGTGATACCATGGTGGTTACCTATGGTTGGATAGGTGCATCATAGTAGATCCAGTGCTGATCCACCAAATCACCGCATTGAGCATGCAAGGACCAGACCCTCAAGACTTTTACCCAGGGAAAGCTGCAATTCGTGCCTTGGCGCAAGGAATAAATGAAACCTATGACGATGTAGAGAAAGGGAAGCAGGGATACAAGGTAGCCTCCATATAGAATGGCACAGTGCACCTAGCTTTCCAGTTGATTGTTGGTAAGCTCGTCAGGAAGAAAAAACCAATGCATGTCACGGGGTTTGTTGTCGACCTCACAGGAAAATGCGTTGAAGGGATGCAAATGAATTGGGCGAGCTACCTCGTCAGCCAGTTAGAGAAAGATTATCGTGAAGTGCAAGACTAAGTATATGAGTTTCACTTTAGCTATTTGATGATTCTCGTTGCCTTCATTGCTTGGGAGATGCCGGATGGGAGCGACCTTTCTTGAAATTGAGTCATTTGAGCCACTGGCCACGAAGTTCACTATGCTATGGTATTTGGGCGACATGACAAATAAATGGTAGTCCAATGCGGTTTTCCACACCTATTACTTGCATCTAAAGAGGGCCATTGAATCCTTCCCTTGCATGATGTTGAATACACTGCATCGATTCAGGCCATTTATGAAGTTCTATGCAGATAGGCATTTCATATATATCATAGTGTGCAAGGATGAAACCAAGGAGGAGCTCCAGTCATACTATAAACTCGTCGAGGAAGATATGGAGGAAATAACCAAGGAATGGCCTGCAGAATTCCTGGTACCAGTCAAATAGACAGAAATATCTGACCCCGACCTCATTGGAAGTCCCGTAGTCACTCGAGAATAGTAGTAGCAGGAAGAAAAAGAGGGAAGAGGTACAGGAACTGAACAACACATCAAAGGAGACTACACTAGATTCACCTGAAGGAGGAGGAGGTGATGAAGTAGAAAAATAAGAGGATGAATGGGAAGAAGAAAAGTAGGAACATGGTGAAGTGACACTGCCTAAAGATCTCCCTCCAAAGACGGAGACATCCAAGAAAAGAAAGGGTTCCCTGAAGAAACCTTCATCGCAGAAGAAGTCAAAAGCCAATAAACCTCCATTTCAGAATGTGCTCACGGTAGATGATATTGACCTCATCATCGCCACTATATCAGATACCTCAGAGGACATTTTTTAGCAAAGTGAAGCCAAACAAGAGAAAATGTTTGATAGGATCGAGGCAGAGCTAAAAGGGGTACAATAGGCTCTTTATTCGAGCCACGTAGTGTCTACTACGCCATTGTCATCAAGGGGCATAGAAGTAGGAGATGATCCTACCCAACTACACTGATTAGCAGATTCGACAAAGGCTTTCCTTCATCGGGTCTACGAGGAAAAGGAATAGGCCACAAAGGCATTGAAGCAAGCAAAGGAGGAATCCCTAGAGAAACTCCAGGTTGCGCAGCAAGAAAAAGATGACCTCCAGGTGAAGTTATCAGAGGATAGAGTGCAGATCCAGAAATAAAAATAAAATATTCTCATGGAGCAATTGGGAGTTAAAGAAGAAGTCACTAAAGCATTTGTTATAACCCTAAATTGCACCAGACATGCATACCTAGCATCAAGCCATCTAACTTGCTATCTTTTCAAAACCATCATTGAACAAGCTCTTCAAAAACCCATTTCTTTAAAGGTGTACTCCCCCTGCACCACTACTGCCCACGTACACACGCCTACTGCCCCACTAAAGCCCGCGTACACTCACGGAATATCGTGAAAAATGGAAAATTGCATAGGATACTGGTTTCCAGGCCGTTACTTAACCGTTTAACTTCCCATAGCCAATCACCCCAACCGTTACTATTTCTTTTGGCCTAAAAAAGAAGGGGTTGGGGTCCCATTGCAAGAGGAGAAGCACGAGAGCATAGAAACTCTACCCATTTTTGTATTCCCCCTTTGCCCTAATATTCGACAGCCACATTGTGAGTTTGAGCCAGAATTCCCTTTTTCTCCATTGCAAGCCCTTTCCATTCCCCTAGAGAGAACTGAAGAGGAGAAGGATATGTGGAAGCAGTTGGTGCATTGTGAAGAGGATCCCAGGACCAAGTTCGAGGAGCAGTGAAAGTCTCATATTGTAAGTGACTTTTGTGAGATTAATATAAAGAAGTACTTTTTCCGTCCTACCAAATGACGTCTTAAATTTCTATGATTTTTTCACATTTATTGTTTTCGATGTCTAACCCACTAATACATATGTAGAATGCATGCTTGTAGTTTCTTGTTTGTCTTTTGATGAATGTAGGTCAGCCTTGGGAGGAGACTTGCAGTCAGAAAACAACTAAGCGCAAAGGGATCGACACTGGATATGGAGTTTAAGGTATGCCTATTGGATCCCTATACTTTGTCTTTTATGTATGATTGTGGGGTAATGTCGAGATAGTTGATAAAACGTAGGGGAATTTAGATGATTAGCTATGCCTACATTTTAGAACCTTGGTGTAGTCCATAGAGGGGTAATCCTGCTATATAATAATTGGTGACCGTACTGAGGATGCCTCTAGGGTCTTTGGGGATATTTCTTTTTTGTGATTTGAATCAATTTGTTCACTATTTTCTGCGTTTCTGTAAGCTTCTATGTGTTTAAGGGATTCTGGTCTTCCATACCAGTACTCCCTGCCTATGTTGGACTGTTGGTGTTCAATTTTTTGAGGAGTTACAGAGGTGTACGTGGCCTGTAGTGGGCCTGCATGCGTACATACGCGCCCTACCCTTGGACAACCCATGTGCATACGCTGGCTGTTGAAGTGTTAGTAGTGTGCCTGTTGAGAAATGTTTTTAAAAAGAAGAGGCAGTCATCCTCTTCCCTGTCAGAAGTCACACTTCTCAGGGGTTTTCTATATCTATCCCTAGTCTTTGTTATAGCATTCTATAGCCTAGGTTTGACTTCAGTATAGCTTTCTTTTGACTAAATATTTCTTGTTTTTTCTTTAATAGAGTTTTTAGACAAGTTGGTGAGTTTGCTTTGATCTGCCGATTTGGTGTTGTCAGTGACTCCCTGTGATCTATGATTGGGCCAGAGGCCATTTCTTGGTACTGTCTTGTCATCATTTCCCCATTTTTTTTCTTTGGAAGAAAATAAAATAATTCATTTTCAAATTTCTTGTTTTGAAGCATAAAACAATAAAAAAAAATCTTTCATTTCTTTGTTTGGTAAAGTAGTTTAGGTTAGTTGATTTATTTACCAAGGAAAAATAATTTTTTCTTAATTTATTTACTTGAATTCTTAGGACATTAAGTAGTTTGTATTCGAGCAAAATCTTGGTTCAAGTTTTTCTTTTCAAAGATCTAAGAAAAGTAGTTACGAAAATTTTGGTGAAAGAGTATAAATTGGAAAATCTTTTGTGAAGAAGAAGTAGTTTTGTTTCCAGTTTCATCTTATGCTCTTCTCATTCATCTCTTAAAGAACATCATTGGTTTCATTTCCATTCCTTTTGACTTAATATAGCCACTAAAATTAACCTTTAATTAAAATTTATTAGACTTTATGTTTGTAGGGTCCATCAACGCAGTCTAGATTAGAGCCTTGATTTAGGATTAGAGAGAAAACTCTTCAAGGCTACAAAAAAAAACATAAGAGTTTGTGCTAGGGAGTGCTTGAAAGTCCAGTAACCATGAAATTTATTCGGGACCCCCCTCTAACACAGTGGATAAACATGAGCTCATGTGCATAAAGGTAGAAAATATAACCTCTCCAAAGTCAGACCAAGCGTAGTGGGGAACACATATAGAGGGCTTATCTTGGGATTCGATTGATAACATTTTCCATGGAGCTTCATGGGTCTCGAATACATTTGAAGTTCTTAGTCATCTTCCAGAACACTTTCTTTCGATACCCTTGATAGGTTCCAGGCTTGATACCCTGCTCATTGTTTTCCACCTGACTGTTGACTATATCCGCCTAGTGACTGTTTGCACGCTGGAAACCTAGTTGCCTTTATCTTAGTGACTTACACATGTGACTGCGGGGGTATACCATGGTAGCTAGGGTAGACATCGGGCCATGATTTTCAGAGTATACCCAGAGGGTGCTTCCATATTCGAGTTTCACTTGCACCGGTAAGTTCCTCTAGTGTTGGTTGTTGTAACTGCTCTTCCAACTAGCTAGTGATCTGCTTCTCTTATCTCATAGAAACTTTTTATAGTGTTTGATGGTTTTTAAATGATTATAGAAAGCCCTAGTGTGTCATTGTTCTTATCACATAGTGGAGGATCAGAAGCTCTACCGGTCATGAAGGATTTTGGGCCTGCCGCTGGTTGATCTCGAGCCACCCCCACCACCGCTAAGACGAAAACTAGACCAACAAGGGTCTTTTGAGGTGACTGGGTTACAATAAATTATGCCTGAATCATCTCCAAGAGGAGAACATTTGATTTTGGAGGAACCAACCATTGTTGACCTCAGATCAGAAGCTCTTGGTCCATATAACCCTTCAATCACTGATTTGTCGGTGCCCATCGTCGTACAGGTCCAACCTTACAAGAATTAGGTAGTGTCACAAGCAGCAATGGAAACAAATGTTGCTACTTCTTCAGGGAATACTCATATTCCCTCTATGACTGTCACTACAAGGGGTGTTCCACATCCTAACCAATCGTCAGTGGTCCGGGCCTCGACTAACTCTACCTTGGGAAATGGTTTGATTCTGTCTATGGCAGTGATCACTACTCCTTTCACCCAGAGTGCGATAGGCCCTCTATTCTCATACGTGATGCTTGGCTTCGGTACGAGCACTATACTTTCCTACTCCACTCTACAAAATTTAGGTCTTGGGGCAGGGAGCTCCAACACTCCCTTCAAGGATCTATTGGGGGAACTTCAGCTCCCTATAATACTTTCCCTTATGGAGGGGGTCATATACCTCCTTCATCCCCTTCGCTCGGTGGTGCTCACCAGCACTCCATCGGGATAAACATAAAATACAGTTCGTTTGGAGCAAGTAGTCAAGGACTTCCTTCTTATAACATGTTGGTTGGTTTGACACCATTCTCTTTGTTTGACACATTTGGTAACAACACTTTCTCGTTAGTTTCCGTCTCGGATAGGGGAAACCCCAGTTATGGACAACAACATCCTGTACAGGGTACTATTCTTGCACAAGGGGAAAACTTAGGAGTTTCTTCCTCACAAGGACCTTGGAATCCATGGAAGGGATCAGTCCCCTTGTCAGGGATGCTGACTGGGGAAAACCCCTTCCATAGCCAATGGAACCCCAGGCAAGGCTTAGCACCTATGCCCATCAGATCAACAGGAGGAAGCCCTTACCAAAATCCTTGGAATGTGACGCAAGCCCATCCCTTTACGTGCTATTATGGGAATCAGTCGATGACGTATCAACAAGTGCAAAATCTGTACACTGGTCACGAACATGGTTATTACCATAACCCTGGCCAACAACCTAACTTTTCCTGGCAACCTGGTGCCATCCAAACTCTAGACTCCTTTTTCCCTCGTTATAATTAACAACCCAAATTATCGTTTCTGGAAACTTTGCACTTGCGAGACTTGAAAAGGTTATTAAATGAACCCATCTATCACGATCCACGTTGGTATCCTATGCTGACCAAGTTTCCTTCGGACATCCCAAAGTTCAAGGCCAATCCTAACGAAGATCTAGGTGATCATGTGACTACCTTCCATCTATGGTGCTCATCCAACTCATTGCGAGACGACTCCATCCAGTTGCGTTTGTTTCAATGTACTCTCATCGGGAGTGATGCGAAATGGTACATCGAGATCGACTACTCAAGATACTTTAACTTCGGTGAATTGGCAATGGATTTCTTGAACCATTTCCAATTACTTGTGAGATATGACGCCGACACCAAATTGCTGGCCAATTTTGAGCAGACAAAAGTGGACCATATCTCAGATCACATCCGAGAATGGAGACGCCGAAAGAGTTTGATAAAAGTACCAGTACCACTAGCATTCCTGCTTGAGTGGTTCCTTAAGTCTTTGGTACCTCAGCTATCCAAAGACGTTGCAACCTCGGGGGTATTTTAAGAAGAATAAGAGATAACGAGAGCTCAAAATCTAGAGCTGATTTACTCTCAGTCTGGTTTACTTTACAAAGTTTTTCTATATGCACCACGGTCGATACTTGACAAGAACATATAGAGATTTGGACCACATGCTGATGGTATGGTTGGTCCAGCGCAAGAAAATCCCGTTGATTAGTTGTCAAATCAATTGCAACAATTGTCACTACAACAGATAACATCCAGCCAAACCATTGGTTTGACTGTTCCCCCTACCCAAACGTCATATGTACACAATGTGAAATCAAAAAACCCGAAGGCCACCCAACAACTCGAAGGAAATAAGAAACAATGAAATAAGGGTAAGGGGGATAAGAAACCTACCAATAATGTTGGTGGGGGAAACATTGAAAATAAGAAGTCAAAGTATATGTGTAACCTTTTCACGAAAGACCACCTGATTCACCAGTTCCCTCGTCTTGCGGAGGCATAGAATTTATTGGCACAACAACAATATACTGTGTTAATGAATCCATTTCCACATGGGAAAAATCTAACTTAGGCCTCTTCGAGCGCGGAAGGGGATAGTCAGGGACCCCCTCCATATTCGAGTAATCCTGCATCCGTGAATGTGTATATGATGAAAGGTAGCATTAACATAATGACTAGGACACACGACTACAGAATTCCAAACACCTATGAGAAGGGTAAAGAAGATGAAAACCCACATATTCCTCTCCAAATTGAGAAGATTTTGGGTGAAACAATGACACACATCCCAAAAGGTGCATTCAAGAAAGCTTCCCACAACCCAAATGCAAGGGCCACCCAGAACTACTTTGTGGTGGAAGATTTGTCACAAACCCCTTGTGTAATGTCTTCTTTGGAAGTCCTCCAGAGTTTCCCTTCCCAGAGAAAGGCTCTGTTATCTTCCTTAGGATCTATAGAGACTTGTAATCCAAGAATGATCATGCTTGATATGACTGACTTAAAACCTTGTCTTCCTTACCACGCAACATTTCTGATAGCAGTGGCTTACACCACAAAAACTTTTACTCGGAACATTTTATGCATGGTGGTTGATGAGGGAACCTTGATATGCATGATGTATTTGGTGTGTTGGAAGGCCAATGTCCAACCTGTTTTGTCTCTGTCACCTACTCTTCTTACCTCTTTCGACGGTCATTCATTCTGACCACATGGAATCATCCCCTCTTTCCCCGTGCAGTTAGGGGGGAAGACCATGTGCGTCGAGGTTGAAGTGGTCGATGCGTCTCTCGACTAAAATATTTTGTTAGGAAGGATTTGGACCTACACTATGCAAGAAGTGGTCGCAGTAGTTTTTTGGGTCTTGTTGTTTCCACACGAAGGCCAGATCGTGTCCATTGATTAGTTATCCTTCTCCCGTCCTGAACCTTCATTGGGAGTATCCATGATCCTGATGATTGATAACCCTCAGCCTGACATCATCAACGTAGGGGTTGGTTTGTGCCCACCTTTTATGGGTACCTTCGATTACCCACCTCCGACCGGCAATGTCCATTGCATATCGACTATGCCCGACCAACCTAGGGCTGAAATTTTTCAAATCTCACCATTTCGCATGACTTACTTTAACAATCTGTGGAATCTTCCTTCCCCATCAGCCACGATGGAAGGGACAAGGCACCACGACATGGCCATGCCTTTGTCCGTGGAAGAAGTTGCGTACTCTATAGCTCAGTAAGCTTCTGTCGGCCCTAATCCAACTCCCACACAGAAGTTGGATTCAGTTCTCGAGCCTACATGGGCTCAAGGTTCCCTCACCGATACTGATTATTTAGACTTAGTCTTTCCCTCATACGAGGCAATTATTGAGGAAATTACTAGTCCGGATGAACCCTGGGATGATCTTCACCACAGATCTTACTTCCTCCCAGAGTTAAGAAGCATTGAAGCAGGTGAATTCACTCTAACTATCACTAGAGATAAGGCTTGTCCTATCAATCCTTTGGCTATGTACGTTGTTTACGCTGAAGGAAATAGGGAAACCATTTCTCAAACAATACCTATCGATATCTCTAGAATCCTTGGCGTCGTGGAGAATATCTTCATCGGAGTGGACTGCTCCCCCGAGGAGATTCAAATATACACAGACTTTTTTAAAGAATTCCACAGTGTATTTGCTTGGTCTTACGAGGAAATTCCAAGCATAGATCCAAGAATCATTGAACATGAAATCATGACATATCCTGATGCTAAGCCGTTCTGACAGAAGATTTGTTTAGTAAATCCTAGGAAAGCAACAACTATTAAGGCTGAAGTAGACAAACTACTCCAAGCTGGTTTCATCTACCCCACCCAATTGACTCAATGGGTGTCAAATCCCATTCCAGTCAACAAAAAATAGGGTATGATTCATATATGTATGGACTGTTGGACACACCTACCACACTTAGAGGGGGGGTGAATGAGTGTGGGGATCTTCTTCCCAAAACTTTCCTCTTGCACAAAACTCATCAATTAGCATTCAACATTTATTCATTACTCATTGCTATCATTTATAACCAGTTAGATCTAGGCACATATCAACAACATATATCAACAATATATCATCAACAAGTCATCATCACAATGGACACAAAGAACATAAGATGTATGTACAATTTTATTTTTATTACGGACTTCAATCCTTGGGGTTTATTAGCAACAACTGAATAGAGTACAACTCTACAAGAGCACTGGCTCTATATGCAAGACTCATCTTACATTCTCAACACCAACTGAGATGAGGCAACAATCCTCAACAGATATCAATCTGTTAATAGGTACGCGACCTGTCAGTAGTGCATCCCGCGTGTGAACACGCCCTGGCTCACTACAGCTCACGTGTGAACGCGGCCAGTGTATAATGCAACAAGCGTATGCTTTTGAGAAACTAGGGTTTTTCTTTGCTTCATATGCTCAATTCCTCTGCAACCTGCAATCACTTTCTCTTCTGTCTTCCACTGTCCAAACTGACCCACAACTAGTCACAATACATCCAAGCTCTCCAATATCTTTCTCATGCTCCACAACAAATCAATATGAATGCTATCTCAATCATGTATAAACAACTAATGTACCATATAAATCTTGTCACTACAGCATCACAAGAGTGCTGCTCACTCCATCCATCAAATCAACCAAATTGAGCCACATCATAGAAGCCATACCAAGAATGCCCTAAGCATTCACAACATATTAAACAATAGCATTTATCAAGACAATAATGTAACCATACCAGTGTCTTAGTGATAGATCTGAGGCCATAGAATGTAGATCTGGAACCTGCCTCATCATCCAAGAGCTTGGCACCAGCTCAAACAAAAATCTCTGTGATTTTATTCAGTCCACGCTCCCTGTACACAGTTATCCCGCACGTACGCTCACCCTATACATAGCCAGCCCACATGTACATCCACCCTATACACATGCATCCTGCATGGGCATTAGAAAATAGGGTTTTCTGTGACTCCGAGACTTTCGTCGTCAATATCTTCGACATTGCTGAAACTTTGATGCGTCCATGAGATCCTCCTCTCACTCTCTTCCTCAGAATAGATATTCAAACATGCTCAAGAGATTGTTAAGGTCCTAACCCGCACATAGGTAGATCAATGTATTCGGATGTAATAAAGGTCAATATTAATAAGACCTTTCAATAAAATAGAATAAGGCAGATGTAAGAAAACCTAATAGAAGCTTCCGCTTCTAGAAGGATCTTCC